>JAULKJ010100943.1:0-15552 GCA_032355405.1 Rubia balearica | reverse complement strand
TCAAGTCCAACTCGTGATCACAGACGATAAAATAGACTCTTAAGTATGCCTATTCTACACGACTTTCTTTTCTTTCAAACGGCGTCTTTTTCTTAACACAACAGCGGCGATGCACCTTATCCCTCAGTTCAATACTACTTTACTAATTCCCCCCAAGTGTTTAGGGAGAAGAAAAAGACGACAAGAAAGGTGTTTTTCTTGTTACATCACTTTAGTACGTTAGAAAGTTAGCACTCTTTTTAAGCAGGAGGGAAAATATTAAGAAAGGATAGTTCAAATAATATTACAATTAAATAGAGCAGTCTCCGGGCTTGTGTTTTTATTTTCGGTAATCATTATATCGTGGGAATTCACTATGACGAGAGTTTCGCTCATATCGCCCAAATGGTAATTTTTTAGGCTCTTTCGGCTTTTCCGGTAGTTAAGCATTGGGAACTCGAATAGATGGACGCTCTAAATGCTTTTTTTCAGGCGATTTAAATGAAGAAGTCTACGAGACCGCCTCCAAACTTCACGAGTCCTACTCTAAGCATTGTTTGTTATGTGGTTTGCCTCAGGCCCCTCGTTGTTGGTTGGTTAAGCTCAAGATCGTGCTATTCTCCTATGCCTTCACTTAGGACAACTCGGATTAGTCCCTCTTTACTCTCTCATTATCACGTCCTGCTCTCTATGTTGTGTATGTGGATGACTTTATCATTTCTTTGAATGACCCCTTTGTTGTTTCTTCCTTCAAACAATTCCTAGGTTGTTGCTTACAAATGAAGGACTTGGGTCCATTGAAGCATTTCATTGGCATCAAGGTGGCTTATAGTTTGGATTGTTTATTTCTCTGTTAAAAGAAGTACACTCTGGACATCATAGCAGAGACTGGGCTTTTTGGTGCTGAACCTACGACTTCTCCTCTCGAGCACAATCATGTTCTCACCCTGGCCACTAGAACATTTCTCTCTGATCTGGAACTATATTTCCATCTTATTCGTCGTTTTTATCTAGAACATTTCTCTCAGATTTGCTTATGCTGTTCAAATCTTGGTCTAGTTCATGTAGCACTGGGATTTGCTATTTGGGTTGTTCATAATTTGAAGTGGTGTGTTGGTCAAGGTATTTATTTGAGCTCTGGTGGTGTAATTCTGACAGGCTAGTTGTCCCGTGGCTCATTTTTTTTGTCTAGTTGGCTTGTGTTCTTTGGTATCTTTCTTGTTTCCTGGAAACCAAGAAATAATACTCTTTTCTCTGCCGGGGTTAGGTATCATTTAGTGGCCGACGTTACGTCTAAGCTCAAATGGCTCAAGGCTCATCAGGGTAGTCTTGGATTTCATCACCCACCTGCGATGCGACCGTTTTGCGATAGTAAGTCAGCGTTGCATATTGCTCAGAGTCTAGTTATCCATTAGCATACTAAGCACATTGAAGTTGATTGTCACTATGTACGAGATGCTATTCAACAAGTCGTCATTGCTACCAGTCACGTTTTCACTGATGAGTAATTAACCGATATCGTCACCAAAGCTCTTGGCAAGCATCAATTTACTTACCTTTTTCGCAAGTTGGCCATTTGTGATTCGCATGCTCCAACTTGAAGTGAATATTGGGATATACATGTGTATAGTTATAAGCTTGTTATGTTGTTGGCTTACAGGTTGTATACATACTTTGTACGTCATTTCATACGAAATATAGAATACATATTAAACCCTAAACTTTAGGTAGTAATTAGTGGTGTTCTTCGGTCCCAACACTGGACCGGGCCAGACCGGAATTGAAATGATAAAATATGAACTTACACCGAGTACCAGACCGATTAGTGTTTATTTAGGACCGGGATTGTACTAAAATAGTTCCAGTTTTAGACCCGTTGGTATGGATTTTAGTAAATTTTATTCTATTAAAATAAAATTTTGCTGTTGGAAAAATATAATTTAATTTTTTACTTTTAAAAGATTGTAAATTATCAGTTATTAGAAAATGTTTGCCTTAAAATATGGAACAACTTTACAAATATAAACGTGTGTGTTATTAATGACACACGGGTACAATATATATACATATTTAGTAATAGAATCACAAAAGGAAAATAATTATATCTATGGTACACCTATATCACAAAATATCTCTACACTCCTCCTCAAGTTAGAGCACGAGGATCCCAAATGCCCATCTTGCATGTAAACTCTGAAATGACTGTTTTCCAAGTGTCTTAGTAAACAAATCAGGTGGCTGACTGGATGTACCAATATGATAAGTGACAATCTCTCCAAACTGAATCAAGTCACGAACAAAATGATAATCAATCTCAATGTGTTTAGTTCTCTCATGAAACATTGGATTGCCTGCAATATGAAGAGTTGTCTGACTATCACAATATAAACGCATCGTAGTAGGATGAGTAATACCCAAAAAACGTAGAAAGACCTTAAGTCATAATAACTCACAACAAGCAACAACCGTGACTCTGTATTCTGCTTCTGCCGAAAAACGAGAATCGGTCGGTTGTTTCTTCGTCTTCTAAGGGTACTAACCCATCGAAAATAAATCTAAACTACCATATAAAATTAAATTATAAACACTCAAAAAGAACATAAATAGGAGTAAGTTATCGGTCCATCTAGTAATTAAATTATAAATATTTTTTTAAAAAAATATAAAAGTAAGTTATCGGTCCATCTAATAACTAATATGTAAATATTTGAAAAAATATACATAAGATTAAGTTATCGGTGGTCCGACCAAAAAATCTAGTTTTAGATTGGACCGTATCGAAAACCAAAATCTTAAAAAAATCTGAATCGAAATCCAAATCAAAATTCTATACATTTAATTTCAATCTTTTATTCCGATTCAATTCAATCTATTTTACTTGTTCGGATCCATTCATGAACATCTCCCGACAAAAATGCTTGGTCAATATCTATCAATTTCTGAATTGATTCCCATGCATAGATCCCCTTGGAAAATGTTGAGATCCAGACCCTAATTTTCTTAAAGGTTCGCTCGGTGGTCAACAAGACTTTTATGCATACCAGATGTAGCCGCCAATCTTCTAGAAAAACTTTTGCATTTCGGAATACTTTTCACATGAAGCATTCAGCGAACCAAAAGAAATTTCGAAACTCAAAATCGACATGATCGAATATTAGAGCTGTTTGTTTGTTTTAGAAACACGACAAAGCTTTTTTAAGAAGTCCAAATATAGAATTGTTCCCTTAATTCACGTGTTTAATTAATTATCGTTAGTTATAAAAAATTGACAGTAAAAAAAAACTTCATAAAGAATAGCTGAGTTTCATATTGATAATAGTTTTTATTTTTTAATCAATCTATTTTTAACATTCCCTCAATTTCATTTAAATGTTCTACATTTTATTTTTGTATGTTTCAATTAAAATTTTCTATTTCGACTATTATCTTATATGAGATGAAATTTGTTATGGCTTACTTATTCCAATCTCCCACGTCTTCGTTATATGGCGCACAAAAGTGCAAAATGATAATTAAAACATTATACAATGGCTAAGAGAGTATATTATTTGGAGGATACGACACTCGCTGGTGTAGGAGGAGCCTCTTATAGGCGGTTATATCGAACTATTAAAAACACTTTCTAAGTGCCTTTAATGGTTCCGCCTTTTATCATTCAGAAAATAAGATAGTTCCGAGAATCGCGTTTAAAATTTGCCAACGAAGGCGTATAAAATTGCCTTTAATTTGGGAATAGAACTGCCTTTAATTATTTTCGAGCTCAGAAACTCACCATTTCTGAACTCAAAAATTAACAATTGCGTTGGTTAATTTTTGTCTCTTCATAAATTTCAAATTTATTTCAGGATTCGAGTGGGTTTTCCGTTCTCTCTCTGGAAAGTTTTTGCTGTGTATATTTCTCCCTCAAATTGTTCCGAACTCGAACAGTGCATCATATCTCTTGTTTCCGAGTTCGCATATTATATTCTGACCAATTGAAAATGACTATCGAAGAGCCGAACCATTTGGAATTATAATCTGGTCTTTTGGAATAAAGTGTTTTTAATTATATTCCCGGGACAAAAAATGCTTCAATACACAACCACAATTTTAAAAATAATAAAAGATAGTATCTTGCACCTTAACAAAAATCTATAGATAACGCTTACCAAGTAATAATATATAGATAGTAATAGAAATTACTGGCAATCTATTCCTAGATTTCTAAGCCCTAATGTTCATCTAACTTGAGATACCCTACCAATATCGGGATTCCCAAGTGTTGCTGACTGATTGAGAAATAGATATCTTGCTAATCAATTATGAGCATTGTTGATATCATCTTTCGAGTAGGGTTTCCAATCTTTTTTTTAAAATCCGATAATAAATATAAGTCAAAGGTTAGTTAGATATATTGATAGAAAAAATACCTTGTCAAGTTCAAATACATCTTCTTGGACTTTGTCTATGAACTACGTCACATACAACATGACGTAATAGTCACACTCCCAACTTTGTGCCTGTTTCTTGTAATAATTGTAAAAATATATAAATTAGTAAGACTGTTGCACCAAATTAGTATAGTATACTGAAAAAAACATATTGGTAGACCACATTTATTTCAACCATCTCAAACGATGTATTTTTTTGCTCTCTAGTTCCCTTCATTGCAGATTCCAAAATCTCAACGAACCCATCCGATGGGTGGAAGTGGAGGGAATCCATCCAATACACATACTTATTTGCAGGGACTATCAATATCAATTTTCAATGTTTCTTGCATAAGAAAAATTAATTATTTTCCGAAATTTTTGCGAATGACATTGGTAAAGAAATTGAATGTAGTAAATAACCTCTCGATGTATGTCGCAACGAAAACCTTCTTATCCTTCTAGCCTAGGCATTTACAAATGTAGTCGATCCTCTCTTGTTTAGTACAACCAATTTCTTGTATTATGACCCAGCACATGTATCCAATCCATCACTTCTTTTGATTATTGGTAAAAAAAATATGTACCTCGAGAATTTAAAATTAGGCATTATTTTTTTTAATAATGGTTACTGTAATTAAAATTGACTTTAGAACTAAAATTAAGAAAATCACTCACAAGGTGTAGATCGACATCATCGCTTGATTAACTTGCTCACATTGCCATAGGTGTTCAAAATCACTCTATAACGTCATGATTTCATATTTGCATATGAATACACATTCATTTCCCAAGAATGCGCATGTTGAGTTACGACCATAGGTTTGTAGCCAACTATAAAGCACATGTACGAAGTGAGGTGAGTCTCAAAGGACGCGTGCTCTTGCCAGTAGAGGTCTAACCCTAGATGGTGTTGTTGGGATCGATTTAGGGGTTGATTTGACCAGTTTTGGGGTTGTTTTCACCGGTTTTGGTGATGCAGGCCTTGTTCCTTAAAATGTCGATCCTTGATAAGATCAGCGTATATAAGTCTATGGGGACAAATAAGGAACATTTCCCGGGCAGAGCTAAGTTTCTTGTATTCTCTGTCCAGGATAAGCAAAGGGCTGCTCATCACCAAAGGATTCTCCAAGGAAACCCTCGTAAGACCTTTTGCAATAATATGGAGTGATAAAGTTCCATTACTTCATGCAAAACCCCATCGGCTAGATGAAGTGGTATACAGTCTATGTCTTGATCAATGTACATTTCACAAGGACATGATGTCTACACCACATCCAAAATAGATATTGAATATGAAAGTAAATTCTTAGGTACATAAAAATAGTTTTTGAAAAGGATCTTTTGTACCTATTTTTTCAAGTGCAAGGATGGCATTGTCGAAGTTTTTGTTTTTGAAAAATTGCCTATCTTTTTTTTGGACTTTGAACAATTGCCTCACGATTTACTTCAACATCTTTGGGAAAATATCGTTGATCCCAAGATGGCGGTGACCAATCGGCCGTCAAGTCCTCTAAATTGTTTGGCAGAACTAGCCTGATGTGTTGGACCAACTTCCGAATTAGGTCTTATTGATCAATTCGTTTGTTTTCGAATTCGGCTTTGCTTTATTTTTTTACAACGTATGGGTTCTTGAGGGTATCACTACATCGTAAGACCGTAAAATACTGAAAGCCTCCCGTCGGGTCAAGAAATTACCCACGCCCTTGGCGCGGTTCGGTGGTTGGATTTTTTTAATGGCTTCACAAAAGATGTCGTGTTTATCCCTTGGAATGAGTCGCCCTTCCGATTGATCATTCTTCAAGTTTTCCTAACTAGAAACAGAAATAGAGAAACCTTTGTTATTTCGATATACCCTTAACAGAATGAAAATTAATAATATATTCATTCAAAAATTTATGTACCACTCTTTCGGCATTTCGTTGCTCTTCATCGTTGACATATACATAATCTTTATTTTTTTGGCCTTTGAGAAATAGGTCGCACTTCTAAATGCCATCCACAATGATCGGTTACACCGAAGTCCTTGCCTCATCTTCCATTATCCCACCCACTATTGCGATTCACAAATCTCGTTCTAGACGTTCTTTCAATAGCTCGATTTTCATTAAGGCATAACCCCCAGAACTCCAACGGTGGATAATTACATTTTTCACGGTAATCATTTGCTTATCTTTCCTTGCACCCTAAGTTAGGATGTTATTTTCCTATTATCATTATATAATTTTAAATCTAATTAATCCTACTAATATTTTGAATATTTAATTACTAACGTTATCACTATTCTCCAATGACTTTTTCTTGTGAATCTCCCAACTCTCTGGTTTGAATGTGTGTATAAGTTACCCACGGGCGATCACATTTCTTATCGCTAAATATGTAGTCTCTGAACCAAATGTATTATGTTCACGCCAACTCTTGGACATCATGAACATAGCCTTGTTTCGCAAAATACCCACATTCTATGATTCAATTTCAAAAGGCCTCTACAAAGATTATGAAAAACATGGATATGTGGATGTGGACTATATGTATAGATAAAATTTATTTGGTGTATTCCTACATCCCCCGATCCATTATCCTCATCCCATGTCGAGTCCGTTGTTAGGGGATTGATGTTTACGGAAAGTGACGCATCGTCAAGTTTCCTTTTCCTAGTTGTCACTTTGAATGCTACATTTACAAATATACCAACCAATAACTTAACATCGGAAATAAATAGTTCCACTTATATTTAAAGAATACAAAAAAAGAGATATGTAAGAATAATATGTTGAACTAAACCCTAGCCAATTAACATATACAATAGAAGATTAACTATCCTTTAAGTTTAAGCAAAAAAACCTAGGTCAACATAACCTAGCAATTAACTTACGATTTAAGCACACTAATACCTTGCTCGATCAATAAATCTATAAACATGCCTAGCATTTATTATCAATTCCAATACATCATTTTATCATCAACCACCATGAAGGAGCCCAACCCCTGATATAATAAACAAACTACTTTAATAAAAAACCCCACTTAAAATAGAACTCATAAGAATCACTAAATTCTAACCCTAGCTCTCAACATAGAACAATTATTTGAATTTGCTCATTATTGTTCCAAAATAGCAAACCCTAGCTATTTTATGAAAAGAAGATTTATCTTTTTCATCAATGAAATGGTAAGAAATACTCCTTCATAGCTTATACCTATACATGAAACAAAACCCTTGACAAAATAAAAAAAATCACAAGAGAAATTGGAAAAGAAGAGAAATAGGATTGAAGGCATTTCAGAAATACTCAAAACATCAAATGGTGGAGTGTGATGAAATTGATTCATGTGAAGGGTTTGAGTGGTTTTTGGAGGGGGAAATGGTGGGAAAATTGATGTTTTTCCAATGGTAGTAAATGCTCATTCAAAACCCCATTTTGCATTTTGTTTTCTCGATTAAGACTATTTCGAAACTTGGAAATAGGTATGGTTACTGTTTCCGAGCTCATAATTTATTCTTTCTATATGCATAGATGTCAGGATGAGTTCTCGAGTTCGGAAACCCTTTTCTAGATATAAAAAATGACAAACAAGCAGATTTATAAATTCCCTAAATCAAACTATCGAGTTCAGCTTAGCAATTTCAAAACCATACATTCCCAAATTTTAAACCCATAATCCTCTTACTAATTGACAATGAGTCATAAGAACACGGGTGCTAGGTTAAAAACCACCAATCGGAGTCATTCTCTGATCTCAGAGATTGGCCAATCATAAAAAAATTCAACTACAAGACCGAGCAAAGGTATGTCGATTTCTAAAAGAGAGAAAGGTAATAAGTTCAAAGGCTATTTTAGCGTCAGAAATTGAAGAACTAGGACTTAACTATTTGTAAGCACATTTCAAAATTCAATATTTAGAGAAATTACTATGTATGGATGAGCCGGTTTATGTGGATGAAGTGACATAATTCTATGCGAATTTGGGTCAAAGTAGAAATAATCGTGATGTGACTAAGGTTAATGGGAAAACTATATCTGTGACTACATACACTACTAACGCTTCCCATGATTTCCCTTACGCCACCTCTGAGAAATTAAAACCTGATGACCCTAATGGTCCTCTATAAATTTATCACACACATGTTTGGTTGGGCATGAGTAAGGCTACCCCTTACGGTGGTTGATAACCACTATGTTGAAGAAGAAGGGTGTAATTCCTCAGGATAAGGCTCTTCAGATGGAATACTATGACAAGGCCTAGTTAAAGCCAACCTAAAATCTCCAATCTACTGGGATGCCAAACTAAAATTAGGAGAAAGAATCTTATTCCCAACTTTTCTTTCTTTTGATACCCTTACTAATATGAAATTGTACTGGCCATAATTAACCTTTTGAGTCATGTTGCTTATCGCTCCTCTTAGGTCCAGTAGATTGCACTGTCAACAAATTATCTCCAAGCACAACATAGATTATGCTCTAACACACCACAACAAACCACTGAGGCCAACGACCTTCTGGTAACTTAATAGTACATATATACATATAAAAAAGGAAGTAAAAGCATTGGTTTGAAGTATATATTGCACAAAAATGCACTTCTCCGTAGAAATTCTAAGTTTCGAATGACAATCTACATAGAATATCAATCTATTATCTTACACTAATTACCAAATTACAGAACAATTACAAGGGGAAGAAAAGGCATAACATATGCAAGTTTAATGATAGTATCAATGACTCACTATACCTGCAATCCCAATCATTTGTCAACTGAATAGGCACGAGAAAAAACAATAAAGGCCGACGAAGTTCTAGATACAAAAGCGTTAAAAAAAAACTCTAGATACAACAAAGAATTGGGAATTAATAACCAAACCATCTAGAGAACGTTTAAAACACACATTTACACAAACTGATATGATATTAATAGTTGGTTGCATACTCAAAGCAAATCCCAGCAGACCGTTCCCTCCTTCACGTCGTCGCCTCTTTCGGCCGGACTGAGGTAGTTAAATTACCTGTAACTTGATCAATTTGACCAAGTGAAGTCTCGAACGTGGAAATACAAAATTCGGCCAAAACAAACAAAATTCCTACATGATTCCTACTGCCAAGTGCCAACAATACTAATCGACACATTTAACAACCCTCGACAATCTCAAGCTACCAAAATCAATCAATAATTCAGACCAACACAATGATGGGCTGAATCAGAGAGTCGAAGAAAGGATAGCAAAATTGGAGAAAATTGAGAGATGAACTAACTAGGAGCCACCATAGAGAAAGAATATGTGAGCCATCGCACATTTATATCCATAGCACTTGCAGAAATCCCCTAATGTAGATACTAAATCCAACGGCCGAACTCCAAAATACAAACTCAAATCATACGCAAATGTAAAAAAAAATTGAAACCGAGTAAATGTTTGAGCTATCCAGTAACTTTATTGTCAATAACAATGAGGGTTTTATCTGCCACTCAAAAAAATATAGGCAAAAATGCTTAGTTTCCATACAATGGAATATAAATCAAAGGAAACGAAATTCACACAAACGAAGAAGCGGATGATTGAAAACAGGAGAAGGAAGAGTCGATTGAAAATCGGATGAATAAAGTTTGATGGAAAGCGATGTCGTTTTGGGAAGCCAGGATGTCAAAATGACAACAATACCCTCGGTTGATACAGAATGCAAACAATCCTTATTATATGGTGCTTTACGATTAGTAGTTAGAATCGTAAAACTTGGAATATAAGGTAAAAAATTTAGAAATTGGATAATTGTGTTGCATAGGAGTTGAATAATTTTTTAAATCAACATTAAAATTATATCTCATCGATAATTATTAGTGTTGGGCACAATTATAAGATACATCGACTTTTGTTTTGCATAATTATTTGCTTTGAGCATAATTATTATTTAAAGATATATGGGTTAGTAATATAGAGTTTAAAAATTAGTTAGTTTGGGTTAGTAATTTAATGTTTTCTTATTGGGTTTGTGATCAAAGCCCAAAGTTTAATGAATTAATTTTTGGGGTTGAAATTAATTAATTAATTATTATACTATAAAATCTCTTACCGGTTATCCGGTTAGACTGATTACCAAATAATAAAATTGATAAAAAAATTGACTAACCAACATAACCGGATAACCATAATTGATATTAACAGATTAACCAATTAACCGGTAAACCGAATAAAATACCAATTCGGTTTTGATCGGCTATCGGTTTTCCATTTTTTTAACACCCTAGGCTCAATTTGCAAATCAGCCCTTTAGGAAGAGGGACATCAGTGACTACACCTTTCTACTCTGGAAATTTAATTTGTTGGGACATTGAGCAGAAAATTTTCTATGTTATCAAAAGTTGTATATTACGGTGTTGGTCAAATCAGATAATGTCATGTGTTATACAAATCACTCCTGATAGATGCCTGCAAGGCTACAACCTATAGTTCTTTAGGTTTTATTACCACCACTGCAGACAAGTCATGTGAAGTAATAGCACTAGTGATGGTAAAATCAAAATCTCACTCTTATCTATGATGTCACTATAATGCAACATTTGTTGCTGGTTGATGAATGACTTTTCCGTAAATTTTGCATCTTCTTTTTCACTTTTTTCTTCCCATTCTTGCATTCCCTTTTTATCTTCTGCTGCAAGTGGGCTTTTCATTCCTCCTGCTCCCGAGCTTTTAATATCTTTATTCATACCGTATACCAGTTCAAATGCAAGTGGCCTTTATCTTTTGTTGCAGTTGGGATTTTCATTTTTCTATTAATGCGCCGTTTCTATAAATATAATAATATAATATTGTCTCGATCTGCTAGTCATGCATTTGGACTAGTACCCGGTATGAATACAGATATGGATTAAGAAACAAGTAAGTATATGAAAAAAACAAATTTTAAAAGGCTATAAAAATGTTGAATTGGAATCATTTTCGAAAGCAAAAGAAAACTAAATGACATCTAAACAAATAAAATTTAATTATCTACGTTATGTTTTAAAATTATCCAAGATTGAAATTAACTGAATTCACAATAAATGAAATGCGTGCATGGTCAGTTTATTGGATTACTAAGTTTATTTTTTTATATTTCAATTTTTATGTATATTTTTGCAATGTACTCAAGTAGTTCAAAAGTGAAGAATTGAAGTAGAAAAACAAACAAGTTAAATTAGAGTGGCATTGAACATTTAAATTGACATTTTAATTAACTAGATGTGTCAAAGTTGACATATGAATTGATCAAACATGCACACTTTGACTGAAATTGTTCGAAAATGGCAAAATATTAGATGGTGCAAGTTAAAGCTGATAATGTTGAATCCCAACCATGATATATAGATGTATGCAACACTGCAACCTATAGATCTTTAGGTTTTATTGCCCCCACTGGAAAAAAAAGTGAAATAATAGCACTAGTGATGGTAAAAGCAAAATCAAACTCCCACTCGTACCTATGATGGCACTATAATGCAAGACATTTGTTGTTGGTTGACGAATGACTTTTAAAATTTGCATTTTCCCCGCCTTTTTCTTCCTCATCTTGCATTCCCTTTTTATATTTTCTGCTGCAAGTGGGCTTTTCATCCCCCACGGGTACCAGTCCAAATGCAAGTGGTCTTTATCTTCTATTGCAAGTGGGCTCTTCATTTTTCTATTAATACGTCATCTCTACAAATATAATAATATAGTGTTGTCTCTATCCAACACTTTATCCGCCAGCCTTGCATTTGGACTGGTACCCGATATGAATAAAGATATGGATTAAGAAACAAGTACTTGTTTGGAAAAAATAATATTGAAAAGGTTATAAAAAAATTTGAATTGAATTGATGAATCCTTTTTTAAAATCAAAAGAAATTCAAATGAAATCTAAACAAATAAAATTAATAATCTACGTTATTGATATGATTTTCCTTGCAAAAAATCTAAATTGTGGAATTTAAAACTTTGACCGAATGAAAGAATTCGCAAACCTTAATATGGCCACACGAATTGATCAACAATTAACCCTCGGGATTGCTACTCAACTCAAAATTTGCTCACTAACTAACCCGTGTGATTAGCTCACAAATAAAGGGTATTGATACTTAATTAATCTGCAGAATTAAGCAACAATGAAATCGCTCGTAGCAATTTAGTATGAACTAGAAAATTATGATTATATGATTGATAAAAGTGTGCAAGGTAATTAAAATGTTGAAAACCACCCCCTATTTATAGTAAATAGGTGTGACCTTCAAGTATACAAATTAGACAAGGATTTGGTAACTCCTGTCAGAAACTGGAATGACTTATGGCAGTTTTAATTAGGTAAATCCATATCTAACTACAATACCTATAAATGATGACCAAATTTATCCAAGTAAATCAATCCAAATATTGGATGAATTTTTCAACAAATCTACCTTAACTAAATTTACCAAATCTAATTCAATCAAACCTAAAATTCTAAACCCTAATTAAAATATAGTCGAAACTCTTCAAAGCCAATATGGGTGAGTTTATGGGCTTTATTCATAATATAAAAAACTAAAATGATCACACTACCTCATTAAAAAAACAGTGGAAAAAAAGTATAGTGTTGACCTCCTAAAATCCTAATCTAATAATAAATTAAGAAACCCTAATTCGTATCACCACACACACACACACATATATATATATATATATTATTCTTTTAAGGATTTAGTTCAATGATCTATTTTTATGTTACTTTTTTATCTTATTCCTATACTTAAATATAACATATTTTCAAGGAGTGGAAATTTACATAGGGATCCACATTTCACACACCACGTGCCGGAGGAGGCGTGAGAATAAGGCAGATCTCCGTGTTTCACATGTTTTCTTGGAAAATTTTATCCAGTCATAAATGAAATAAATGACATTATTTAAATTTCTAAACTCCGCCGACACATTATATTGCCATACAATCCGTAAAGGGTGGACTCGTTGGAATATTTTCCTTTCATGTGATGTGCATGGGTTATTGGAAGATGTTATATCATCCATGAAGTATACTTTATGAGCTTAATAGAGAAAAATCATCAAGAGAATAAAACTTTCTAATCAAATTATTTAAACTCATGATGCATTCTTTGATGTTATATTCGTTTCTATTTATAATTATTTTTATTCAATCGAGCAAATGATGTGCATTGCACCGACATGCATTTAAAACACATATTTACTTTATTTTGTGGAGGATTTAGTTCACTGGTCTATTTTTATGTTAATTTTTTTATTCCTATACTTAAATATAATATATTTGCCAGGGGGTGGAAATTTACATAAGGATTCACATTGCACACAATGTGTTCCGAACGAGGTGCGAAAATAAGACATATCTCCATGTTTCACATTGTTTTCTTGGAAAATTTTACCCAACAATCAACGAAATAAATGACACTATTTAAATTTCTAAACTTCACCGGAAAATAACATTTCCATACGAACCGTGAAGGGAGGACTCATTGGAATATTTTATTTCATGTGATGTGCAGAGGTTATCGGAATCCATTATATCATCTATGGAGTATATTTTATGAGCATACTTGTGAAAATTTATCAAGAGCATAAAACTTTCTCATAAAACTATTTAAACTCATGATGTATTCTTGGATGGTATATTAGTTTCTATTTATAATTACTTTTATTCAATCGAGCAAATGTTGTGCACTGCACTGACATGCATTTAAACCATATAATTATTTTATTCATTTGGGGATTTAGTTCACTGATATCTTTTTATATTAATTAATTTATTTTTCGTATTCCTATACTTAAATATAACATATTTTACATGAGGTGGAAATTTACATAGGCATACACATTGCACACACCCTATGCCGGAGGAGGCGTGAAAATAAGGCAAATCTCCATATTTCATATTATTTTATTGGAAAATTTTACCCAACCCTAAATAAAATAAATGACACTATTTAAATTACTAAACTTCACCGGAAAATAATATTTCCATACGATCCGTCAAGTGTGAACTCGTTGGAATATTTTCTTTCTTGTAATGCGCACAAGTTATCGGAAGCCGTTAGATCATCCATATGAGCATACTTGAGAAAAATCATCAAGAACATACAATCAAACTATTTAAACTCATGATGTACTCTTCGATGTTATATTAATTTTTATTTATAATTAATTTTATTCATTCGAGCAAATGTTGGGCACTCATTGACATGCATTTACATTTTTATTTATTTTTGATGATTTAGTTCAATGATCTATTTTTATGTTTATTTTTTTCTTATTTTTGTACTTAAATATAACATATTTTCCAGGGGGTGGAAATTTACACAGGGAACATCATTGGACACACCATGTGATGGAGGAGGCGCGGAAATAAGACATATCTCCATGTTTCATATTGTTTTCTTGGAAAATTTTACCCAGCCATCAACAAAATAAATGACACTATAAAATTTCTAAACTTCCCCGGGCAAATAATATTGCTATATGATCCGTCAAGGGTGGACTCGTTGGAATATTTTCTTTCATGTGATGCTCATAGGTTATCGGAAGCAATTATATCATCCATGGAGTATATTTTATGAGCATACTTGAGAAAATTCATCAAGAGCATAAAACTTTCTAATCAAACTATTTAAACTCGTGATGCATTCTTCGATGTTATATTAGTTTCTATTTATAATTACTTTTATTCAATCAAGCAATTATTGTGCACTGCACTGACATGCATTTACATATATTTATTTATTCTTTTAATAATTTAGTTTAGTGATCTATTTTTAAGTTAATTTATTTTTTAATTATTCCTATACTTAAATATAACATAATTGTCAGGGGGTGAAAATTTACATAGGGATCCAAATTGCACACACCGTGTGCTGGAAGAGGTGCGAAAATAAGAAATATCTCAATGTTTCACATTGTTTTATTGGAAAATTTTACCCAACCATCAATAAAATAAATGACAATATTTAAATTTCTAAACTTCACCGCAAATAATATCGCCATAAGATCCGTCAAGGGCGGACTTGTTGGAATATTTTCTTTCATGTGATGGTCACATGTTATCGGAAGCAATTATATCATCCATGAAGTATATTTTATGAGCATATACTTGAGAAAATTCATCAAGAGCATAAAACTTTCTAATCAAACTATTTAAACTCATGATGT
>JAULKJ010100728.1:0-15564 GCA_032355405.1 Rubia balearica | reverse complement strand
AGTCGAGCTTTGACCAAGTTTTGACCGAGTCGAGTGCGAGTTGCTCACGAGACGCTCGACTCAATAAGCACCCCTAAACATGCCTATTGATCTGTATTTTCTGTGTTCATTTTCGACACTAGTGGTAGTGGAGAACATGCCTATTAAAATTGGTTGTAGTATTAGAGAAGACATATTTCAAGTGTTTTCTCTGACTTTGCCTTTAATTGTGCCACAATTAAAAGTTGTTGAAAAATTACCTTTAATCAGACCCAAATCAGATTAGGTTTTGAATACAGAACTTCTATCAGAGGGTCTTAAAAAAAATTGCCCAAACTCAATATCAATTTCCGCCCGTGTTCAAGCGAAACACAACAAATACAGATCAATAGGGAGCATCGACATACAATAATCCAAAAAACTTCAAACATTTTAACCCTTCGAACGACATCGATAATTTGGATGCTGAAGTTTTCTCAGGTCGCGGACGCCAGAGTTCTCAATCCTTCAGACGGTGGAGCTTTGAACCCTTCGGCCTCGGAGCTTTCAACCCTTCAGGTTGTGCCGATTAGGTCTTTAATGTAAGTGAATTATTTTTTTAATTAAGATTATGAATCATCAAGGATTTTAAATGTTGTGATTACTATTTCTATTGTTATATGATTGTATAGTACTACTAGGATGCCTTTGAGGTCCCTGTGGTGTAGTGGCTAATGGTTGGTCACTTAAGTTGTTGGCTGAGGTTGTTCTAGGCGTATGCAATGCTTTGACCGATTGCACTGATGCTGCACTGGCTTGGTTTCCACTATGCATGTCCGTACTGTCTATTTGGTTACAAGTATTACGAGGGTGGGGTGTACAACTGCTCGCGAGCTGGTAATTTTTAAGCATATGGGAGGCTGCCGTCTCTTAGACTCAGTATGATGTATTATTAAGTTGTAATTTTTTGGGTTTGTATCAAAGCAGGCTATAAAGAAGCCATACCATTTTTACTTTTTGACGAAATTCGTCATTCCGTATTCCTAGGCGATCCCTTTAGATAACCATTTTTTTGGGAATCGTGGAGGTGTATTAAGGTTTTTAAGGTTTTAACAGTGACTTCATACCATAGGTCATGTTATCCTTATCTATAAAAGTCGTTATCCTAGTATTATTTTGGCAGGGGCCTTTCGGTCATTGGTAAACAAGAGTTGTGTTGGATATTACTTTCGCTTATGATTGACATAGTAAGTATGTTCAGATTACTCCGTAGGTACTTACATTTTGAGTTTTTTGTATAACGTAGCTTAGGTGTTTGCTTTCGAAGGATTGGCGAATAGGACCAGCGAATGTGTGTGTGGGGGATGGTGTTGTCAAGTTTGATTAAGAACCTGATGGATGGGTCCGGAGAAGAGCTAATATGGGTTTTCTCGACCAGCCCTTCCCCAGAATATAGTTGCGAGGGAAGAAGAATTGTACATGCGGTGGTTCTGACCTAGTCAGGCGTCTATATTTCTTTTCGAGTGAATAGCATTTCAAGCTAAGTAATCTCACTGTTTTTCTTATGCCGCTAGACCATTAGGATATAATAGTGGCGCTCCTGGGTTGGGTGCATCACTTAAGCAAAAATGAGGGGATGAAATCTATCTTCATAACATATGGCTTGGTTCAAGTTATTTTGGCTTGTAATATTAGGATGTTTGTCTGTAGGGCCATTTAATGTGTATTTTACTAGATGTATAAATCTTTGTGTAAATGTTTTATTTGTGTTTACATCTTTTGTACTTTTGTTACTCTGAAATTGGCTATAAGGTTAGCCACATGATGTTATGTTAAAGAGTGCTATACGGTTGTGGCGTGACTAGTCCTCGTGGTTATGCAATTTGTGTCTGCATGCATGTGTCACTGGCTGGTAGTTTTCCAGGCGTATGCGAAGCACCAAGACACAGTTGCTTTATCGTCAAGGTTACTATTACAGATCCACTAGATGTTGTAATGAGTTGTTACACTCGCATTGAAGGGGTAAGGACGTTGACACTTGTGTCGCGGGCTAGTGGTGTTCCAGGGTTATGCCAAGTTATGCATTATCTCCCTGATCACGTAGCAATTTTTTATTGATTTTTGGGGTGTGGGATTAGCTTTTTTAGTGTTTTGTGATGGGCTTGTTTCCTCTAATATGATGTAGGATTTATTCTATTGGTTAAGGGTAGCACGTGAGTTTGTGTCTTTTGGCATTCTATTATTCCAATATTGATTATTCGGCTAGTTTATTTTTCGGATAGTGTGTTGTATTTAGTGTCATAACTACGTTGGTCATTGGATGCTGAGGTCCAGTCGTGTCAATATAAGGGCTGTTGTCCCTATGTTTTGGCACAGGATAATATCGTTTCAAGGAGGTGGATTTTAAGGTATAGTGTGGAATGGTTGTAGTGAATTATTTTGGCTATTAATTGGCTCATCACCGTTTATGTGGTGGCCATGATTGAAGGGTTCACTCTGTTCAGGCAGGGTATTGTTCCCATGAATCTGTGTTATGATAATGATGCTATACTGTAAGTGTCCTTTAATGATATACCATATGTTATAAAGTTTTATTTCAGAGGTATGATGTTTATGCCTTTTGGTAAGATTGGAGGATGGGATTAGCGAAAGTGAGGGGGAGGGGGGGAATGATGGTTGTTGATGCTGTTATGATATCATCATAGAAACCCATTAAGCGGGTATGAGTAAAGGTAGCATGAGATGTATGGGCCAAGTCTACTCCGACGTGTAGTGGGGAGAAGGAAGAGTGCCATACATGTGGTAGATTTGGTTAAATCTTCCACTTGTGGTATGCTTTAGTTGTTTGTTGTTTAAGCGAGGCAACCTCTTTGTCTCACCTAGCCCGCTTTTCCACCAACGTGAGATAGTGGTGCTATAGAAGAATGAGGGGATGAAAAAAGTTGTTCCATTTCCCTCAAGGCCATATAGGGTCAGGTTATAGCAGGGTTGGGAGTTTATATGTTCATGATTAGGTTGTATTCCCTAATATGATTGTAAGTGTTATACTTAGGGGAAGCTTACCTTTATATCGACTATGTAAGTTTAACTTTTGTTTCCAATGTTAACTATGCCGATTAAGCTGGTGTAATTAGATATATTCCTATGTATGTTTCTATTGAACCTATTTCCATATCTAAGCGGGTTCTACACTCTTCTAATATGGGGGGAATATTTCCGTGGTTGTGTATAAGTGAATTGTGCTAGGTTCTTAATGTGTTCTACGTATTTTTTCATAGATGTACTTTTTTAGACTATAGTATTCCGGCGCAAAGTGGGTGAGACTGTTTTGCCTTTTGGTCTTGACCTTTACACTATGCGTATGTTCTTATTTTGTTCCTAGTTTCCTAGGGTGGTTAACTACCCTTGTGATCCACCAAAACCAAGAAAGAAAAAAAAACTTTGGTCCCCACAGACGGCGCCACTAATGTAGGGGATTCCTTCCAGGTAGTGGTAGGTCCGATAATAGTAGTTTATTACACTCCATTGGGTACTTGCAAAAAACCTCTCGAGTTACCCTCGGGAGAAAGCTCCGTTACCTAAGTCAGTATCTCAGATGTATTCTATGTTTTCATAGCCTTTGCCCAATTCTTACTTCCTTTCTCCTTTCATAGGTCTTATGATCACGTTATCTTGGCATGCACCATTTGCTCCCTACTTTCTAGATCGACAGACATGTTCTAATGGTGGTGGATTTGTGCTTGTTGGGCGAGGTGGTTGCCCACGAACTGGCGAGGTTATGGTTGCTTCGTTACTCGAAATGCTCGTAACCTCAGCAGACCATGATTGGGAAGGTATCGTATATACCTATGTGTTTGATTGTAGGTGAGTTTGATATGAGTTGAAGAGATGAGGATGATTATGGTTGTGTTATGTTGAAGATGAATGTCAATCTGTGTTGATATGAAAATGGGGACGGTATAATAGATCTGGGTTTTTTGATTTTGAGAGAACCAAAAATCTCAGATATTTTTACGACTTCCGAGGCTAAACTAACGTTAGAATTCAGAACTACTTATAAGGCAGTCCTTCAACCAGTTATAATGTAAAACCTATAATTGTTGGGGCTGTGTGTATTGATATTTATAGTGAGTACAAATGGTACACTCATACAAGGAATGAAATGTTATAATCCAAGCAGGAAAGAGTTAGTTCCCTATCCTTCTTCTATTTATTCTTTAGCTCTATTACCCTTCTCAAATGAAGTGTATGATTATTAACAACGTAGAGGTTGAATCGTTGAAACTCAAAATGAGGTAGACCCTTTGTAACGACGTCTGCAAGCCTAAAGAAACATGAAATACCTCGAGTTTGCAGGTAGCCACCATCTCACGAACAAAATCTTAGTAAATATCATTATGCTTGGCTCTTTTATGCAAAATAAGATTATAAGCAAGAAAGAGAGAACTATAGTTATCACACAATAATATTGGGGGTACAATAGACGACATGAAAAGATCCTGAAGAAGATTCATCATCCAAGATAGTTCTGCCGCAATATTTCCATGGCACGATATTCTGATTCCGAGCTAGAACGAGACAACATAGGTTGCTTCTCAGTACTCCAAGAAACCCTGTTACCACAAGAAAGATGGTGTAACCAAGAGTTGATCTACTATTCTTCAAACGCTTAGCCCAATCTACATCAAAATAGCCAAAAATAGCAAGATCAGAAAAATTTATGCAAAAAGACAACCCAAAGTGAAGAGTACCATGAACATATCGTAAAATCTGAGTGACAGCCTACAATTTTTCATCAATAGGAGCCTTCATTAACTGACTAACTATATTGACATCATAAGACAAATAGGGACATGTGATCATCAAGTACTGAAGAGCGCCAACCAAAGAGCGAAAAAGCATGTGATTACCAAATGCCTTACTGGAAAAGCTAAGGATCTCTATTAACTCCATAAACGGAGTGGCAATATGAACAATATCAGTCATGCCAACACGAAGAAGTATATCTTTTACATATCTCGCCCGAACAAGAAATAAGCTGTTTAAGGTAGGAACAACCTCCAAACCCAAGAACTACTGTGAGGTGCCAAGATGGGTAGTATGAAAATCAAGATTCACACGATCAATAAACTTCCAAATGATAACACAATCATTTCCTGTGAGGATAATGTCATCAATATAAACCAAAAGAAAAATTAAGGAGGCACCTTTCGTAAACACTAACAATGAAGTGTTGGAAGAATTGCAGACAAAGCTAAGGCTGATGAGGAAAAAACTGAAGCGTTGAAGCCAGGCACGAGAAGCCTGTTTCAAACCACAAATAGCCTTTCGTAGTCGACAGAAACAATCAGGAGACATGAGATTCTTGTAACCAGCGAGCTTCTCCATGTAGACATGTGAGTCAAGAACGCCATTCAAGAAGGCATTTTTGACATCCAGTTGATGCAACGAACACTTACAAAGAACAACAAGAGACTAGACAATGCATACCGTTGAAGCCTTAACCACTACAATGAAAGTGTGATTATAGTCAAAACCTGGAAGTTGTAAAAATCCTTGAGCAAAAAGTCTCACCTTGTTGTGATGAATCGTACTATCCATCTTAAACTTCAATTTGAACATCCATTAGTTCCAACCACACTGACATGAGAAGAACACAGTACCAATTCCCAAGTCTTCTGAGAGCGAAGGGTTTCAGAGTCTATGACTGCAACCCAATCAGGATCCTTGGCTATAGAATTGTGAGGCTCAGCATGAACAAAATAAGCACTCAAAAGTCCAAATATATCATATTCAAAATAGTCCTTATAGCTGATTGGGCCAATTCTCGAGAGAGTAGTCATAGGATGCTGAGAAGCTGTCCTAGATGACGGTGGTTCCGGTGAGGGAGGAGCTCTGCACCAGGCTAAGAAGGACCAACCGATGGAGGTGTAGATGACGAGAAGGAGTGGTGCACAAGGGATTGCAGCATGTGGACTTCTGTGTATGGGGTGTGAGTGTCTGATACTAGCTTGTGAGTTGAAGGCTGCAACGCGTGTGGCGTAGACTAAGTCGGACAACCTTCAGTGACGGGTCGAGAATATAAAGAAGAGTACTCAAACACCTCTGATGGAACCGAAGTGGGCTCCAAGAAAGCTGACACATCAAGAGAAGTAACAGCAACTGTCATCCAAAGATGAGAGGCCAGGAAAAAATACTCATCAAATCGAGAATGACGAGTGATGTAATACTTCTTAGTAGAAGGATTAAGACATCATTAGCCCTTATACTAAGAGGTATAGCCCCAAAAAATATATTGAAAACTACGTGGCGCCAACTTATGAAAAGCATAAGGAAGCAAATATGGAAAATCCATTACAATAGTCACGTTCTTTTTGTCACCTTGCTTTGCCAATGCTCTGCTATAACTGTCGGCATGCTCCGCCAGATTGATCGCCATACTCTACCTTCTTCTCCGGCGATCAATTACCGGTGGTCTTCTCATGAATCCGGCAATAGCCCGTGTCACCAACGTCCTTGTTTTTTCTCTAACCCACGTCAATGGTGGCCTTTTTGCCATGTGTGTAGTGTCGCTCCACTCTCCGCCGTCACTGCTGTTCTTCTTGTTCCCAAGGTGTTCCGGCTCATCTCAGTCCCAGTTTGTTGTTGGTGTCGTGTGTATTGATATTTATATTGAGTACAAAATGTACAACTATATAAGGAATACAATATTACAATCCAAGCAGACGATGATTAATTACTTATCCTTCTTCTATTCCTTCTTTAACACTATGACAACTATCGTGCAACAACCATCTGGAAGCATGAAAGAGCCAGAGATGGCGGTTCACAATTTCCATACAATGCTGAATTTAACCGCCCTAACACACCTCCTACACTAGTGTAATTACATAAAATAGCAAATTACTAATCCGTTATTTACCAAATAAATTCAAAGATTTTTGTAGTTAATAAGTGTTATCAGTGATACCCGTCTAGGGCTTAGTTCAAGTCCACATGGTAATAAGAAAAATGTTACATTATACTTGTCACAATACTTTTATAGGTATCCTTTTAAATTATATATATACATTAAATCTAATATATTACTTTTCGAAATTTAAACCTTACTTTTTTAAATGCTTAAACAATAACTTAAAAGTTATTGTAATATTTTAAAGTGTGGCTCATACTTACTTTATCTACTAGTTACCTTTTCTTTTATCGTCCTTTTGTCCGCTAACTTCTTCTATAATCTCTTCTTTTTTATTGTCAGGACCCCTAGTAGGAGATCCATACGCTCTTTCCGATTTTGGCTTCATGTTTCCAGCATATACCAACTTATTTGAAGCACAAATGTGTTAGAAATGATTTTTCTCACAATGTCTCAAACTAATATTTTTCTAAAATATTTTAAACCCATATGGGAGTGAGATTTATCAGGACCTTCACTCCTATAATTAAAATAATTTGAAATAATTGAATTGGGCCTAATTTAATGGTAATCCACACTCTCTATAACTGAGAGATTCAGTGTTCAAACCACACCCCTGTTAAGAATTGTGAATATTAGAGCAATTTCTTGATAGATATTACCCACCGTTATGGGACCGTGTCGGTGGTCACCGTTGTGGTTTCTCAACCTGTAGGTGTCGATGAAGGTGAGATTGTGGTGGTTCCGGCTTCGGTGGCGACAGTCGTTGGTGGTGCAGCATTTGTGTGTTTTTAGGAGGGCGTCACTAACTATTTAAATGGATGGAGTTTTAGGCTCCACTGAAATTCAATGGATTCAATGGTTGTGTTTCCTAATTAGGTCATAAAGTAGAATCTTTGTATGTAATTTGTTTGTTTGTATGTAATCTTAAAAAAAAAGTTAAATAATTACATCATCAAAACGAGGCTCCAAGAGTAAAACAACCTATTAACATTGAAGAGATACAAAAACAAAACATTTGTCAAACCAAAAATATGAGAGTACTTAGAAAAATATTGTAAATATGAGAGTACTTAGAAAAATATTGTAAGTGATTCCGTTTGATGCACATCCATCCAATGCGTGAGAGCAATCAAAACGACCAGACTTGCAATTTTTTCCTAAGTGTTTAGAAAGTAAAACTAAATGAAAATGTGTAATAAAGAGTATTGATCAGTGTAGGCCAAAAACTCCAGGAAAGAGGGTATGATTGTATGCACTTCAATCCCTAATTGATTTAAAATCAGGACAATAAAAGAATATTCTTTCTGATTGTTTATATATATTCCCATATTTTTAGGTCTTGTATATCTTTTGTACTCACTATATATATATATATCAATATACACAACCACAATCATTGGTGGATTATACTTCCTATCATGGTGTCAGAGCAGAAGCTTAAAGGTCGTCGGAGACGATCAGCCGGCGAACGACTTGAGCAGAAGCTTGTCCAATCGGCGAGAAAGCTAGTGGAGGGGAACACGGCAATAACTGGAAACGGCGATCGAAGCTATTTTTTTAAAATGAAAAACAAAGAAAAATACACAACACTAACAGAGAGACAGAACAGACCAGTCACACAATAATCTTGTAATTGACAGTCGACGTCCGCCTCGGCGTTAGCGCAAGGAAGAAGGCAAGAGTCTAAAAGAACCGAGAATTTTCCAGAAAGAAAGAGAAAAGACCAGGAATTCTTCAGTTTTCGCATCTTCGGTATCAGTTTTTTTCATTGATGAATCTTGCCTCTGTTGGGAGGAAACTTTAAATGGAAGAAAAATGGTTTAAAAAATTTGTGAGAGAATGGAGAACTTGGAGGAAGAAGTTATTTGTATAAGGAGAAGGTTTCTATTAATTTTGACTTGATTGAAACTCTACTATATATACTAGTGGCATCCCGCAACCAATGTTTAAGATTTTTCCATCCCAACTCTAATATGATGGATACAATTTGCTCTCTAGAATACTCTCTACAATTCCATCCTGATCTGCTTATTTTAGAGATCTTTAGAACTTTCTCTTGAACCTTCCATACTTCTTAAGATTTTTTTGGACTTCTTCTAGATAATGGGCCACTAAGAACCTAACCCAAAATCAAGTTTACTTTTCAACGGCCCCCCTTAAACTTGATTTTCCACTCCAAGCAATCTCTTCATCATGATGGAATCATCGCACTTCTAGTGAAGATACTGCCAGCTGATCGCCCATCCTTGCGTATTCCACTCGTACATCTTCTATGGTGATGCACTCTCTAGTGTAGTGATGCCGTATGTCAGTGTATTTACTTCGATCATGAAAAACAGAATTCTCACCCAAAGTCATTGTTGATTTTCCGTCCAAAATTTTTTTTGGTCTGCTTCATTTGTGGAAACTTCAATGTATTTGCATATTTGTTTCTTTTGAAAATCCGCTTCAAACCGATTGCCTTTTTATAATTGAAGTCAACTCCCAAGCATATTTCTTCTTGAAATTGGAGTATTTTTCCCACATCTTTGTTTTCCTTTCATTTGCATTCACAGCAACCACGATCCATGTCACTAAAATCTTCTTACTGATTGCGTAGCTTCTCATCCTCCATTTCCTCTTTATATTTGGTTGATAAAATATCATTTTTCTCCAAATCCTCTCGTGCAAATGTGACATCAACCTTATCTACCTTCTTGCTTTTAAGCATATCAACCATCTTACCATCAACCTTGTTTTGCACACAAGGAATATCATACGTGTGGATTGTTCCAGGTAAGGTTCCCGGAGTAATATCTGCCTCTTTCTCATTAAGAACCTGATAGAGAGGCCTATTTGGCTTTTCTCTTTATTGTTTGCAAAGATTAATAACATTGGGCGTGTCAACACTAGTGATAGTTCTTGAAAGGCTATCCACACACTGACTACCCTCCTCCTCCTTCTTCTTGTGGGATAGTTGGCTTCTCTTTTGTTTGCTTGATGCTTACTCCCTTTGCATTTTCTTCTTCTATTTATGGGAAGAAGTTGTACTCTCCTTTGAGTGGAATCCATTTCCAATATTTTTCTTCATCAAATACTTCTTTGGACACAAAAAGTAAAAAATCATCTTCTTGGCTAGTTTCTTCAGCGTATTTGACCTTCTCATGAACTCTTTTTTTCTTAGAGCTTTGTATTCCGAGGCATAGTGCCTAAACTTTTCACAGTTGTAGCATTTGATGTGAGACTTGTCCCCAAAATCATAATTCGAGTGATTTTTGGGGACCAAAAGATGGTATAAAATACTATGTTAGGGATAAAAAAAAATTTAGTTCTGAGAAGAGGAATTTCGTTCGCGCTTGGAATATGAGAGTCAGTCATCTATGCCCTAGATTGTGGCTTTAAAGAAACCAGGCGGAGGCTAGAGTTCTTTTAGAGTTTGAAATAGGGACCGGTAGCAATGGTGAGTGTTGAACATACGGTCATGCAAAATTAAATAACAAAAAATAAATAAGCAATTAACATATACATGAATATATATTTTTTATTAATCATTCATACATTCAATCACAAAGATTAAATTAAACATAATTAGAGTATCCATGCGATAAAAAAAATCATGTTCCAAGCAATCACAAAGTGATGGAGTCACGAGTAAACTCTTCGTCCTTGAAAATGATCAGTCTCATAATGGTCATCATTCCTTAGCATAAAACCATCGAAAATAACAATTAACACTTGGTAGTTACCTTGAATTCCTGCATAGACCGACATACTATCACCTCTCTAGTGTAAGCGGCAGAGATTTTGAGAAAGTAAGAATGAGACTCAAGTGTAGAAGGGTGAGAGACTCGGAATGATGCAAACTTTCTAATTGACTTTGAGGTTCTAATTACACTACCCTAAAGACCCTAAGTATGTAAACATGATATTTTGATTATCTTCAATTAGAGAAAAAATTATTCTCCAATCAACAACTCATAAAATCCAAAATTATACCAAGGTTATTCGAATTAAAACTGGTGGAAAAAATATTTTCACAATATTCTTCAGCCTAGTAATTCATTGACAAAAATGTTTTCACACAAAATATTTTTTCAAATATTTAAGATTTTTTTATCTCATGCGAATTACACACCAGTAATCCCACAAATACTACACAGTTCAACTAGAGACTGCTACGTGGTACATCGTGTTTCAGACAGTCCAAAATCAGAGGAAATTATTACTGGAGGGTGCATTTCCAACCAATTTTTCTTCCAAGTGTGACACTTTGAGCATCACTATCTTATTCATTCGTGATCCATTTTGAGAGTTTAAATATTTAATTTATAGTACTCGTGTCGAAGAATCCGAAAACAAAACCCAGACTCAATATGATGCCCTAAAGTTGATTAAATTCAACTTTCTAATAATCATTTTCCAACAATCACCCACATGAATGGATATTGATGTACGAGTCAAAACAATCAAGTCAGACATGGAGTTTGACTTGGTGATAGACTTATTTCGATGAAATAGATGCTGCATAGAAAAAGTAGGTGCGACCCTTTGAATTTTTTCTTGAGAGAGTACACTTAGCCCCTTGGTTTAAAGTAAACCTGGTGTCCTTGAACTCCCCCACTGGTTGTATGAACGATAATGCACTTTTCATAGACGTCTTTTCTAGCTTTTGCGCTTTATTTGGTTGTTTCCACTAATTAGGCCATGTAAGGTTTCTAAATAATTGCATCCCAACAATTCATTTTCGAAGCTGCCACACTTTTCACTGACATGGGTAATTTTTGACATAAGATTAATTTCGGAAACTATGCGCTCTTTCAAGTACTGTATGCTCGATGCCCTGAATTACTAAAATCAATTTAATGCTGAACTTTCATTCACCGTTTCTTCACCATGGAATAATACAGGAGGTGCGAGACCCCCATAGTGATCATAATGGGTCTTTGTAGTTTAATTGTTCATTTGAACCTAGATCTTAAGATCTCCAGTCACATAAGTTGGATGTCCACGTACTTAACCCATAAGTTAGTAGAATTTAGTCCAATTATTCTTGATGATATTTCAACTATCTCTTGATTCAAACCTTTAGTTGATGGATAAACTATGTTGTCTATTAACCTTACATAGTCAATTGTGATCACTCCAATTGAGAGAAATTTTCTAATGGAACTATTATGTCCCCATCTTATACGGCGAGACTACCCATTATACAATATATTATGACCCTCACCAATAGAAGATTGACTATCACAACGCATGCATATTGCTGGTACATGCTTCAAGCATCTTAGAATGTCCACTACGAATTGAAGGGTCCATCCACCCTCCTCAGCCGCCTTGTCTAAGGCAACAAACTCGGATACTATCATGGATTGAGCAATAACAATTTGTTTAGAGGGTTTCCACGAGACCGCTCTTCCACCTAGTGTAATTACATACCCATTAGTGAATTTCAAATCCTTTATATTGTGTATCCAGTTTGCATCACCGTAACCTTCAACTACAAGTGGATAACTCGTATAATGTAGACTATAATCAAGAGTAAAACGTAGATATCTTAACGTCTTCCAGTGAACCATACATGGGTTACTCATGTATATACTAAACCTACTTATAGTGTAGGCAATGTCTGGTCCAGTACAACTCATTAAGTACATCAGACTTCCATGCAATGACTCTCAAGTACTCCACTTGATTAATAACCTCCATTTTATCCTTTAGTAGATGCAAATTTGGATCTATTGGAGCCATCGCCATCGCCACCTCTAAGTCATTGTTGTTGAATTTTTCAAGGATTTTGTATGTATAATGAGACGAAGTAAAGGTGACAGAGCTTCGGATAATCTTTATCCATAAGATCACATCCGCTAGATATGGGGGCGACCCCAGTGAGTGGATTCCTAGAGAAGCAAGTGTGGAGAAGTAGTTGTTTTTATTCATTTATTTTTATTTAATTGATTACTTTTCAAATTGAGTCCGTCTCTTGAAAGACGGTATTTCCATAAGTCGTGGAAAGACTAAGGTTTAAATTACAAACTAGAAAAAATCAAGATAAATTTTTTAGGTATGGATCATAAACTTATGATTACTACATATTGCATAATAAAATTTTAATATTGCATGTAAAACCTTTTAATTTCTATAATTCCAGTTCAAGTCCATTTTTCCATACGTTATTTTCCAAAACGTTTCCTTTAATTTTTTAAAAGGAGCTCCACAAGTTTATACAACTTTTTAAAATATCTCATGTTATATTAAAACTTGCGCTTATGATTTCCATGGCCATTAAAATATACCTCTCGTCACCATTTGGCCAGTAAATTTATTTTGACCACTTTAGCCATAAAAGTATTTTATAAGGTGAGTCAAACCTCCCCTTCGAATAGTTGAGTTTGTCAACCCTGTAAATTTTCATCCATTTGTGTTTCTTCCAAGGCTGTACTGAGAAAGTCTCCTTTTTAGGCTTTCTTTTTTTAATAACTTTTATTGTAAAATTATAATTATTTATATATTATTATATTTTTTAAAAAATCAAAATTATAGAAATATTGTTACATTAAATAGAAATAAAAATTAAATCACCCTATTGCTCACATCAATTATAAAATAGGATGGTTTCAAAAATGTGTACAATTGGGAAGGTCATCAATTAATATGTGCTATATCGAGGTGGTTTCGGGCGGTGGTTCGTTGCTGGTGCATTTTTTGTGCATTCTAATGAGAGCGTCTCTAACTATTCAAATGAGTAGAGTTTCAAACTCCACTTCAATAAATTATGATTTTAATATGTAATCTGATTGCTGGTATGTAATCTTTATAAAAAAAGTGCTATCTCTAAGAAATCGTTTGCGCTTAAAATTCTCCATCCATTAGTCCTTTAACACGTGAAATGGCCCTCCCAATTCGCCCCCCATTAGACGTTAACGCGTACGTTCCCTTTGACATCTATGATCAAAGTTATAATATTTCCTTAGTTTGATGATCACATTATCTGAAATTTAATTGTATGAACAAAAGTTGGATTTTAGAATAGTTGATGATCAAAATAACACTCTGCCAGAGAAGTATATGCAGACAATCATCATCTATTCATCTGCAAATTAAACTAGATTGTATCATAAATACTGTTAGAATAAGTTGATAAATCGATTATTTAATTCTATTACATATTCTTATTAAGATTAGCACAATTATGCATAAATCATAATTAGCATCTCAAATTCAACCATTTCAGAATATCACCTCTGACAATCCCAATATTGTGATCAGACTCCCCACACAGCAAAGTATGCACCATCCCTTCATAGATCTTCAAACTCTTATCCTCATTCCTCCCCATTTCATACAGCTCCCTACTCCCTTGTGGATCACAGACAGCGTCGCCGCTTCCGTGCAACGCAAGAAACGGAAGATCAACATCTCCCAATCTCCCATTAACGTAGTTAGCCACCCTGAACAGCTCCACCACCGTCCCCACCCTCAGCTTCCCATCATACCTTGCCGGATTCAGTGCTCTCAGCAGCCTCTTCTCCGGCGTCCTCACTCCCTTCTGTGATGAGTTCGTGTTCGGAATAATCGGCCAGGTTGAAATGAACTTGGAGAAAAAGATCAGGATCTCAGGTATTGGCCATCTGGGCACCAGCTTTTCAGTCACCTTGCACATTGGCGCGACCAAGATCGCACCATCGAATAAACTAGGGGCCTTCAAATGAATCAGCAAGCAAATCCCACCTCCCATGGATTCTCCATACAAGAACTTGGGGAGGTTTTGGAGTTTGAATTTGTTTTGGGAGACAATGAAATTGAAGAAAGACAAGCAATCTTCAAGAACATGGTCGATATTCAGGATGTATGCTCGGAGGCCTTGGGATCTTCCATGGCCTTCGAGATCTAGGGCGAAACAGGCATACCCATTTTGTGCGAGGAAGATTGGGGTTGCTTGGAAGGTCCAGCTGATGTCATCGCTGTAGCCATGCACCATGAAAATTAGGGCTTTTGGAGGAGTGCTTTGGGGTAGCCATGATCTGGTGAAGAGGTTGAGGCCTCTTGGTGAAGTGAAGAAAGATTTGGTGGATTCGATGCCTTTGAGTTTGTAGTACTCTTCTTCTGGAGTCTCGCCCCAATAGTGCACCTGTGAATCTTTTTTGTGACCTTTCTTCATGGCAAGAACTGTTACATTTTGGAGTTAGCAATTTAGGACTATATAGGAATAGTGGGAAACATGGAAATTGTTTTCTTTTGGTTGGCTAAATTATAAATTCTCCTGGAGCTTCCAATTTAAGATTGCATTTTACACTTTAATATTCTCTCAAAACAGTGTGGCAACAGGAATAATACCATCACGAAGAAAAATGTCCTTGGCATATATTGATTGACCAAGGAATAAGCACTAGTGCAGAATAGAAGAATTAACGGCGATGAAAAAGGGGGTTTAAACGTTGGTTTCGAATTGCCATCCCTGACTCCTCCCTACAACGTGTGTGTTCGTTAGACAACGATTCCACATTTGTCGTTGATTGTTGCCTCCACAGTGCTTCCGAGGACCGTGTAAGCTTATTTTTCAACCGTCGTCTATTGTTCTGACATCAGAAAATAATTCTGAAACCACTTTTGCTTTTAGAATTGGCCTCGGAAGTTTATATAAAAAATTGGGGTTTTCTAGTCATGTTGAAATCAGAAAACCCACCATATCGTCTCATTTTTCATATTAA
>JAULKJ010100621.1:0-15565 GCA_032355405.1 Rubia balearica | reverse complement strand
GAAAAGGTTATATTTGCACTTTATCTCATTATGTAGGGTTATATTTGCACTTTATCTCATTATGTAGGGTTATATTTGCAATTTCAATTATCGCAGGGTTATATCTGCACTTTCATCAATTATGTAGGGTTATATATGCACTTGGCTCTACATAGAATTATCGATGCATTATAAAGCATGACAAGGAATAAATCATACAAAAATAGAAATTACAAATCAAAAACAAAAACAAATATTCATTGGACATGGAAAATGGGGTAATATAAAATCTCACAAAATTATAAATCATGTCATAAATACAAATACTATCTCAATGTAATGACTACTCTAGAGACATTCAATCCAAAACAATCATTGGATTTAATGCAATAAGGATAAAACTACAGAAATAAATGAAGATGGGAGAGAACGTCCACTCTTCCTACCTACTAGAACAGAACTACAATAATGACCCAACTTAGAAGACTAAGGCTAGCTTATATAGTATATGAGTTTTGGGCCTTAAAAGGCCCAAAATGGGATGAAAACCCCAGCATCCATGCTGGCACACCTCGTGCAATAGTGCACGTATCGCCCATCACGACATGTGCAAAGGGGAACGGGGCGTGGACTGAAGGGAGTTCCTCTCCCTTTCTGATGGCATGGGCCGTGCCAAAGTGCATGTCTTGTAACACCCCAGATCCACGAACATCTGGCTCAATGCAAAGATCAGGTAGGACCTGAACGCATTACCGTAATCCAACTGATCAGATCACTTAAATGAAGTAACGAGCTAATATAGTTATGCAGAAGCAATTTAGAAAATCCAAAACCTAACTTACTATTACAGTGAAAGTATTAAAACAAGTATTAAACATGATTTTAAACTAAAGTACATGCAAAAGTTCTAAAAGATCCGATAAGGATCTGTTTTACATTAATATTTTACATAACTATAATACAACCTAAACCAAAAGATTCTAAGGTTCGCCTAAGATCCTTCCCCAAAAGAAGTAAAAGCACCAGTGCACTTCACTCTAACTGTTCAGTTACACATGTTAGGGTTATTTAAACTAAGTTAAACTCCTTGCTTAGTGAGGTTCAATCGCCAATATTTACCAAGTTATATTTAGTGATTACATAATGAAAATAGCCACATAAAACCTAGCACATAGTAAAAGGATACAGGTGGGATATGTCAAGATGCAGTCAAGTTCCTATATGGATAATGTGGCTTGCGTCAAGGCATAAACCCTTCAATAATGCCCGAGAGCTATCACGATCTAAAAATGTATACTTGTCAACCACGCCCAATATGTTCAATTACGAGCTCGTATCAGAAAGCCAGATGATTATGCTAGCATACCAAAAACTCCACGGGTAGTCGTTCTAGTCGTACGGTCTGATCTATACCGTTCCCCGCCGATTCCAATCGAACTACCATTGGCACCGGGGACCCCGTTAAACACAGACAAGTAATCAAGTAGCATGTAATCCAAGTTTGACACGGCAAGATAAAGTACAAGCCGGTCATCCACATAAAATATCAGGGTAATCAATTCACTTAGTTTCACAATAATTAAGTATAGTGTAATAAAATACACATCGTGCTTAATTAATATGAAACCAAATAATAGGCATGAATAGAATCTAATACTATTAAACATTTCATATAACACATAAAATTCTAAACTAACATATTTAGATTTAACAAGTATAAAACAACATATAATAATAGTTTCAATTCAATTTGTACTAGGACGATGAAAACATTCATCTTAATGAAACGAAGGTCTGTTTATACTGCCAAACTCCAACGTAAATTGTTTAGAACACCTAAAATTTAAGTGAAATTTTGTTTGAGAGGGAGTGATTTGATTCTGAAGAAACCGAATTCCCTCCGGTATATATATTGTTCACACACCAAGTCGGCCTTATCAACTTGCATGTAGTTTCCCTTCCCTTTGGTGATGCATCTTGTTTTGCCTTGGGGAAAAGGACATGTAGGGGCTAGGGTGTATGTTATGTTTTCTTTCCAATTTTAGTCTCCTTGGATTTTACACATTTACCTGTTCTTTCAATTTCATCCACTCATCCTACTTTTCCATTTCTAAATTTAATTTCACTAATTTCATTCGGCTAAATCCTAACACCTAAAATTATAATGCCACATATAACGAAACGGAGGTAGTAGTAATCCTTTCCAATTTTTTTTATTCTTTTACCATCCGTTTCCATTTCCTACCCATTTTTCACGATAATTAATTAATTCATTCATTATTTATTTGTTTGTTTTTAAAATTTATTATATTAATTTATTCAATTTATATAGCATTAGAAATCTCCTTTTCATAACTTAGAGTGAGTAGACAATTGTCGATATATTGATATCGATTGTAATTATGAACCTTTATTATAAAATTCTTAAATTACTACATTTTTTCCTTTTCATAATTTGAAATTGGTAGACAATTATCAATATATTATCACTTATAATCTTCACGTTACAAAAAATATATTTCTTTTTATGATAATTTCATATTGATTATGGAATTTTCAATATAATTTATTATATATATCATCAAATATAATTTGGTACTCGATTAAATGTTCAATTTATAATGTGTAAATTTTACTTCTTGTTTTCACTCTATCTTAACTTATTATAACTTGGTATCTGTTTTCCTTAATTTTCTTATTTATCTTGAATGCACATCCTTAACTAAAGTATTAAAGACGAGAAAAGTTAATATTTTACATTTTAAAAAATAAAATTCCATAGTGTTTAATTTTAAAAATGATATCAGGGCGTAATCCAAGTAAGAAAAATAAAATCACACCGTTATAGTTTAACTTAACTATTACCTACATACTGAATTCGTTATGGGAGGGGGTTCACAGCCCCCAAGGAATTTCGTCCCTGAATTTGACATCTCCTCCGTGACAGCTCGAGGTATATGTCACTTTTGTATGCTTCCACTTCTAAAGTTGTTTCTTTAACCGTATTGTTTCTCTAACACCAATCTCATGATCAAGTATCTTCACGGGAGTCAGTTTTTCATTCAGCGTTAGATTCTTATGTTTTGATACGTGCTCAAGGTTAGGGGGTATTTCTTCAGAATGGATACATTGAAAACATTATGCAATTTTCCTAGTTGGTTGGGCGAGTCGAGTCGATATGCCAATGGTCTGATTCATTTGGTAATCACAACAGGTCTAATGTACCTAGGTACTAGTTTCCTCCTTTTTACCATGCCGAACTAGACTCTTTTGAGGGTTGTCATCAATAATACCTAGTCACCAACTTCAAACTCTAAGTCCTTCCTTCAATGGTTTGTGAAGCTATTCTGTTGACTCCAACCGATTGATAATGCTGCCCTATTATCTCAACCCTTCCATGGATCCCTAGTTAGTGGGAGAATATTTTTATTTCCAACTCCTTCCCTAAACACCCGGTATGACTTTATGATTTCTCGGATATAGAGTGAGTCAAATTTTATAGAGAATACTTAACGGTTATTGGCAGAAAGTAAGTCGATTTGGTCAATCTATCGAACACCACTCAAATCGTTATAACTCTTCAACGTCCGTGGTAATTATGTTACGAATTATATCGTGAGTGTATCGATCCCCACTCTAGAATTTCTAAGTATTGCAATAACCCTGATGGTTTCTAATGCGCATTTTTAACTTTCCGACACACTAAACATCGTGCCATTAATTCCGCAATGTCCTTTTTCGTTTTGTCCTAACAATACTTTGGTTTCGAGTCCCTGTACATTTTTTCTCTTCCTAGGTTTACCATATATTTGGATCGGTGGGTTTCTTTACCACCTTTGGTTTAAGTTTTTTAATCTCGTATAAGTGGAACCTATCCTTATATTCCGCTATCCTAGTACCGTCAACTTCAAAGTCAAGTAACTTGTCGAGCTTCATACTCATTACTAAGGACTCATTAATTCCTTGAGGCATTTTATCTTAGTGGGTAAAACGCCATAATAACCAACTAATTTTAGGAAGCTTTGAATCTCCATGCTATTGGTCGACATCTTTAGGATGGTTTCAACTTGGAGGGATTCACCGATATCCCTTCCTTACTAATCACGTGGCCAAAAAGTTCACTTGGTTTAGCCAAAAGTTACACTCGCTAAACCTAGCATACAACTTATGTCCCTTAAACAGTTGTGACACTCATTTAAAAAAAATGTAAACCTCTGATGAGACTTTGAATGGATTAGGATGTCATCAATAAAAACAACGAAAACTCATCCAAGTGGGTCTGAAACCCTTGATGCAGGAGATTCATGATTGCAATTGGAGCATTATTCGCTCCAAACGGAATCATCGGGGGGGACTAAATCCTATCTTCGGCACATCATTATTCCTCACATGCAATTTGTAGTACCATAGTTGTATATCCAATTTGGAAAATATGACTACTCCTTGAAGTTGATCGCACAACTTCTCAGTGATGAGGAAAGGGTACCTATTTCTAACCATCACATCATTTAGGCCCGGTAATTGTTACCCATCCTTAGCAACCATCTTTATCCTTAATAAAAAACACTGGGGCTCCCCAAGGAGATGTATTCGATTGGAGAAAACCCCCAGAGTTAACAAATCCTCAATTTGTACCTTCAACTCATGCAGCTCCAGGGGTGCCATATTATAAGGGTTCGAGAAATTAGAACGACTACTAGTACCAAATCAATGGTAAAATTAATTTTCTTTTAATTTTCGGAGGCAAACTGACAAGTTCCTCATGGAATACTTCAGAGAAGTCCTAAACTACTGGTATATCTTCCTATTACACCTGATTTGCTGGCTTATTTATAATATAATCCATCATTTCAGCTTCCCTCTTATAAATCATTCTTCGAGTCTCGACGCTAACAATCATCAATGAGGATAACCTCTTTCATCCTATGTCTACATAATATTTGGTTCCCTATGGTCGCATTAACTTAACTTCCTTTGTATGACAACTTAACTGGGCAGGGTTTTAGCAAGCCAATCCATGCCGAGTATAACTTCGTATACATTTAAGTATATGGGTAGCACAAACAGTTACGGTATTAGCATCATTGTTAGGAGTACTAACTTGTTACTTATGGGGTAAGTCCTCTATTTCATCTTTCATGTTTTCAAGGAAGAATTACTAAGAATTGAATGAGAACACAAGGGTCAATAAAAATCTTAGCTAGTCTACCTAAGATAGAGGGTAACTTCAACAACCTCAGTCGCAATGGGGGTCTCATTATTCTCTAAGGCGTAAACCCAAGCCTGCACATTTGGCCTCTCATATAATTGCCACTAGCTCCACTCTTTGGATCAAGTTTGATCACCAATGCCTATGACCAAGGGGTTGAGACGAGTACCACGACAGAGGTATTGGGTAATTTAATATCCTTTGATTGGATTTCCTACATTGTAAACATCTATTTTCCCTTTTCCAGCAATTCTTCTTATCACGCGGTCCTTTCCACAGTACGTGCAATGGAGTCGAGGTGATTCTTCATGACTACTGTAATTACTTGAACCATGTGGTATGGTTCAAGGTTGGGGTATGCCCTTTCTAATTAGAATATAGTAAAACTCATCTGCCTCTCATCCGTATCTTCTAGGGCTAGAAGGTTCGAGTTATTGTTCCATTCCAATTTCCAACCACTTCTTCATCTGGTCCATCGTTGAACCTTGACTTCTCCCTGGTCTATTAACGTTCTTGTACCTATGAATACTACATGGTGCAAAATCAGGATCTGTACCCTTTACAAAGTTGTATGCTACTACTATAGTCGTTCTAGACCCATCTCTGAACTTATTTTAGAATCATTTAGTGGAGCACCTCCATCATCCCGTATTGTAACATGGGATGCCCAATTTGTAAGGTCACCTCGAAGTATATCTCCAATTTGATCAATTGTCTATAGAGCACTATCTATATGGCTCCAACCTTGCTCGGTTGGTTTCCAATAATGTCCTGTCATCTGTCTATAACAATCTCGACTGCCTCATTCAGTCTGTCTAGATTCCTAAATAATATCCTATTTTTCTATACCTCGTCATGCCGTAAATATATCAATTATATCCTTCTCTTCGTTTGCAAGCACGTGTTGTTCCTACTACGCATCTTTCATCCTCTATTCCTAATTCTCTAGTTTGAGGACTCTAGTGATTAATTTCTCTTCCTTCGTAACTAAGGTCTACACTACCTAATTAGGGTATGACATTTGTTTGGTATTTTGGTTTAGCTTTATATAATTTTAGATTTACTACATTTGACAACCTAATCTTATTGTTTAGGTTATAAATATTCGTATGGTAATTAATATTTTATTGTATTGTTTTTGGGTTAATTTTATTATTATTATTATTATTATTTATTATTTATGGATGTTTCAATTTAAAATGAGAACCTAATTCAAACTCTGGGCTGGCTATCCCCAAGTGATTCAAAGGTTTTCTCATTTCAAATAAAAATGTCACTTTCTTAATTTTTTTATATTTAAATTATAAATTTTAGTCCAATAATCCCTAATGGAATAATTTTGATACAATGTTTCTCCTTTAACTATTTTGGATTGTATAATATTATATTTAAAAGTACCTAAATATTTTTCCTAAAGGGTAAGGATCAATGATTTTACTCCTATGTCACTTCCCCCTCAATAAGCTCCCTAAAGTTCTTACCCAAAATCACTTTATATACCCTTTTGTAAACTAACAATGATTGTTAGTTAGATAGTTTAGGGAGAGATTTGGAGCAATTTCAAAATAGTGTTTAAAATTTAATAAGTTCAAGTGGAGTTTTTTTATTAATGTATGTTTTGGATTGGCCTTTACTTGATTTGGGAAACCTCTGATACCACATCTATAACACCCCAGATCCAAGACCAAATTACTCAACGCAAGGATCAGGTATGACTTGAACGTATCGCCATAATCCAACTAATCAGATTAGTTAAATGCAGTAACGAGCAAATTCAGCTATGCGGAAGCAATTTAGAAAATCTAAAACCTAACTTACTATTACAGTGAAAGTCTTAATACAAGTATTAAACAGGAGTTTTAACTAAAGTACAGGAAAAATTTCTAAAGGATCCGATAAGGATCAGTTTTACATTAATATTTTACATAAATATAATACAACCTAAACCAAAAGATTCTAAGGTTCGCCCAGGATCCTTCCCCCAAAAGAAGTAAAGGCACCAGTGCACTTCACTCTAAATGTTCAGTTACACATGTTAGGGTTATTTAAACTAAGGTAAACTCCTTGCTTAGTGAGGTTCAATCGCCAATATTTACCAAGTTATATTTAGTGATTACATAATGCAAATAACCACATAAAACCTAGCACACAGTAAAAAGATACATGTGGGATATGCCAAAATGCAGTCAAGTTCCTATATGGATAATGTGGCTTGCGTCAAGGCATAAACCCTTCAACTATGCCTGAAAGCTATCGTGATCTAAAATTCTATACTTGTCAACCACACACAATATGTTCAATTATGAGCTCGTATCAGAAAGCCAAATGATTATGCTAGCACACCAAAAACTTCACGAGTAGTCATTCTAGTCGTACGGCCTGGTCTATACCGTTCCCCACCGATTTCGATCAAACTACTATTGGCGTCGGGGACCCCGGAAAACACAAAAAAGTAATCAAGTAATATGTAATCCAAGTTTGACACAACAATATAAAGTACAAATAGATCATTCACATAAAATATCAGGGTAGAGAATAACATTAATGGATGCCTCTAAATACACCATAACATCCTTAATCAAAGTCCCTTGAATTACGCAAGGAATAAAAAACACGCTTTGATCTTTACACTTAAGAGGGAGGTCAATTTGCATGAGAGAGGAGAGGTGACTACTAGTTTGATCTACCAATCTATGTCTAAAGTTATGCCTTGAATCGCATAATTTTTTGAACAACTTTTCACCTTCGGGTATAAAATCAATGACGTCAAAAGTAGAAGGGCTACCTTCACAATGGTTGAGGATTTCGAATGACTTCTTTTTGTGCTCCTTGCCTTGCTTATTCCTTACCTCATCCAAAGAATGGGGTGGTGGATCCTCCTCATCCGTTATCTTCCATCTCCCCCCAGTTGAATCACCTTCCCTATTAACTCACTTACTTACCCCCCAACTTTCTCAACACTCGAGGATATTTGAATGCCAAATCTCTGATGCAACCAAATACTTGGGTTTGAAGCGAGTTGCTAGTCTTACCAAAATTGGTTAAAGCCCCGAGTATTTCCTCACATGCATATTTGGGAGTGTATCCCATGACCAAATCGAGTGAGTAAAGGTGTGTGTGTGTGTGTCATGCTCGTTCCCGTTGATCTTGTAATACAATAAGTTCCATCTTTCTTCTATAACCACTTAACCAATAACAGGCCTCCATAGGATGATCGTAGTGACACACCCTACAAAGTTCCACATGTTGAGTACTCTCTCTACATTTTAATAATAATAATAAAAACACACAAAGTCCAAAATCGTAGAGCAAGGGTCCTCGATTTGCACCACAAACTTAAGCAATGCCTATTTTTGAAAATAACAATCAAAAGAACAGCACAAACTACTCAACTACAAACTATGCAAGTTAACAATTAAATCTTTAGACTAGCATCCCTGACAGCGGCGCTAAAATTTAATCTGCCTCCCTTTGGAGTCGTTAAGTAGGCATCAATTAACCCAAGGAGTGGCTTCACAAAGATAGAAATTTGTATTGTTGCTCCTGTTCCTACTCCTAACCTACCTTTGGGCTAGATAGCGGCAAGACCTGGGTCGTCCACAGAGATTCTAGGAATTTAAAGGCTAACTAAACACAACCGCAATTGGGTCATTTATCCGATCACGTGTCAGAAATAGCTAATGTTGCAAAACAGGTTTTGGTGGGGTTTTATCTAACAACTACAAGCATGCAAGATCACACGAGAGTAAAACTATAGATCGCTAGCACTTGGGGAATATTTACATAACATGATCGGTAATATGTTTTGAACCTAGATTCAATCACATTCAAGACATATGAACCTATCATAATGCTTATGACACATAGTGTGGTCGTTGGTCAACACTACCCCCTATCCGTCACATAAGGGTGCACACGTTCTCTTCCATCGATATCGCCTCCGTAATTAGAAAAGTGCACAATGGCTCGACCATTGTGCATGTCTGATTCTTCCCCATGCTATTACGTCCTGTGCAATCCACTACGAATGCGTCTCCCTGGGGCTACAGAGGCAAAGGGATAGGCACCTTATCGATGACTCTAAGGTTGTGAATTACGCTAACCCTAGTTTTCTACTAACACTATCTCTATTTGTAACCATTTGGGGAAATTTTCCAGCTAAGACTAGTGTAAGATCATCGTAACGGTACCTCGGCTACCAGCATGCACACACTCATACGGTCCGGGGCCCCGTTACCCCTATCACTTTTAAGTTTCTCTTCCCCAGGAGATATCAATAAATGCACCAATATGAAAGTAGACTATGGTGTGTGCCATCTTAGTGTGACAATCATGCAATAAACAAAATTATAAAGAACAAGCCAACACAATAATCATAAGAAAAATAGGAAAGGTAGACCTATAGAATCTCCCAAAACAAATACTAAATCACGAATACAAATGTAAAACCCAAGTAAATTTAACTACTCACTTAGAATTGAACCCAAATATTTCAATGGATTCAATGTCTTTGGGCAAGAACAAGAAGAAAACAAAATGAAATCCTAGAGAGAGGAATATTCTCCCTCTATCTCTACCCTACTATCTTAGGAGAATGAAAATAAAATGAACCCAACTTAATCCCTAGTAGACATAGGCTCCTATATACAGCAGTAGGGAATTGAGCCTTGAAAAATGCCCAAAATGAGGCAAAAAACCCCAGCAGCTGCAATTGGTTCGTGTCGTGCCGGCTGGGTCTGAAACGGTCCGTGTTGCTGAAATAGTCACGCTGGCGAGGTCTAGCACGGTCCGTGTTTCCTGGAACAACCTTGCTGGTGAGGCCCGACACAGACCGTGCTGGCCGACACAGATCGTTGGTTGGGACTCCGTCTTGGTCTTTCTTATGCTTGCGGCCGAGTTGTTCGACATGAGCCGTCGACTGGAAGCTCTTCTTGATCAGTCGAACGATGCGGGCCGTGTAAATTCTTGTAGGCCAACGACCGTGAGTTAATTTTGAGCAAAACAATGATGCGGATGTGTCAATCTTCCCACCCCGTGGACTGGTCTTCAAATGTTGGAAATGAAACGACATGGGCCGTGTAAAAAGATACGGTACATGTCCATACTTAGCCTCATGAAGGTTCGGGTTGTCATAGGTCGTGTTGGAGCAAATGGTTCATGTCGGCTGGCACGACCCGTCCTAAGGGCCCTTGGCACTTCCGTATTGGTTGGCACGATAGTGTTAGCTGGTGTCGCCATGCCGAGTCTTGAAAGGTTGAACTTCGACTCCCTTCTTTTTCCAGATTGATTCCATATAATACCACGTTTTGATTTGTGGCCTTCTGTCTACTATCATTCTTGCGAATGACCTTCAAATATTGTTATCATCCTTACTCGTGAGCACTTCAACGTAATCTCATAGAAGACCATCCTTGTGGATGGTCTTCAACAAGATTACGTTGAAGTGCTCACGAGTAACCTACTAGTAAGTTGATAAAAGAAGATATAGTTGCTCGTGAGGACAAAGTGTCCATTAGATCCTACTAAGTCTACAAAACTTGGGATTTAGATAAATAAACCAACAACAGTTATCTAAACCCTTTGTAATGTAAACCTAACTAAAACTATTAATCAACCAAACAAAACATAATAACAAATGTGTCAAATGCATTGGTTAACACATGCATTTAGGTGCAGATCAGTGGACTTGGCTTTCTCCACCATTTGATCATCTTCTTGTGATTTCTCCTTCTCGGCCTCTTTTTATTCTTTCCCACTTATAAACTTCAAATCCCTCGCATTCCTCAGATTGATTTCGGGTTGGGAAGGTAATTTGTCTGATTTCCTTGCTTTGAGTCGGCTAACCGAGGTGGCCAATTTTCCCACTTTAACCTTAAGGTTCTTTATACTTGAGAAAACCCTCGTGCCAAACTCCTCAATATCTCACCTTGTAAGCTTCACGAAGATCTCATTGTTCTTTGTCACTTGAGCAATGGCTTCTAACACTTCATTCCTCTTCGACTTGTAGATAGCCTCACGATTGTTGGAAGGTTCCTCACCCCTCGGGTAGGCTTACGGTGGATCACCTTCTTAGTTTTAACCTTGTACACCTCTATACCCATTTCCTTGCTCTTGTTGGTTGTCGATACAATAAAACTTGGGGTGATCACGGTACCGTGGGTTGAAGGAATTGGCGTATGGGTCTTGGCGGTTGTCTCTTCCTTTGTTCCAAGAAACCCTTGTTGTTGCCCCTACCAAATTGCCAATTTCCTCCATTATACTCCAAGGCCTTTACCTCTTCAAGTTCTTCTACCACTTGTGGACACATATCCATCGGATGATCCAAGCTACACACTCCATAAACCTTCACTCGATGATCTCTCCCCTTTATAAACTCCATCATAAAAACACGAGTTTTAACTTGCTCTTCTAACTTAGGGGAGTGAATGGGTTCCTTCAATGTCTAGTTCCTCGATCGGGTTGAGATTTGGTGTGTCCCATTCATTATCTCTTCAAAAAGGTCCCTAGCATCTTTTGGGCTCTTGTTGGAGATTGATTAGTTGCACGCGACGTTCACCATCATCATCACAAGGGCCCTCAAAGAAGTGCTAAACTAAGTCCATCTCTTTGAATGGATGGTACGACCACCTTGCTAGCAAACTCTTGAAGTGTTCCCAATACTCGTAGAGAGACTCATTGGGAAGCTATGTGATATTCAACACTTGCTTCTTCAACCCATTGTACTTGGAAGCGGGAAAGTACTCCTCTAGAAAATGATACTTCATGTCCATCCAAGACGTTATACATCCCGGTAGTAGGTAATACAACCAGTCATTTTCTGCGTCTCGAAGTGAGAAAAGAAACGATCGTAGGCTATAGTCTCCCTTCGAGACTACCGGTGGTTTCATATTTGTACGGACCAAGTGAAACCAAACACATTCTTGTTAGGGTCCTCATCGGGTATCCCATGGCATGTTGGAAGGCACTAAAGCATACCACTCTTCAACTCGCAGGTTACATTTGGTAGAATGGGCAGGAAGTCAATACAAAGGGGTTGGTTTTCCAATTTAGGAGCCATCGACTCCCTCAATATTTTTTTGTCCTCCGCCATGATCTCTCTCAATCTCAAACTCTACGTCGTCCCTTGAGGAACTACTTCACTAACCCCTTTTCTCCTCCTTCGTCATCTACCTGTGTTCTCCAGTAAGTAGTGTAAGATTCCTTGGTTAGCGGTATGGGTATGTACCATAAACTAGGAAAAATACAGTACTAGTATACAAAGAAACACTAGCACACAAGTTAGGAGAAAACAAGAAAATCAATCAAAGAGATCTACACAACAACCAACAAAAACTACAAAAACACATACTACTTCTACCAGCTAGTTATGTAAGCTAACAATTAAACTAAAATTAGTGTCCCCGACAGCGACGCCAAAATCTTAACAATATATAATACTTGTGATGAAGTTTACTCTTTTACATTGTACTTTCATTTTTTATAGCTCTTTCCAAAGCATTCTTTGGTTTCTTGCTACTTTTGTAAGTAGCTATTTCTTTTTGCTTTACACATTTGATGTTACCTTCTTGGCGAATTTCTTCATTGATGTTAAAATATTCACCTGCACATTTTACCCTTCTTTATGATTTCCACCTTATTTCCACATCCAACATCGCATCACTTTTTTCTAACATTCAACAAAACTCATCTTTAGGCATCTTATACGTCTCCTCAGATTTAGTTGCCTTTGTAATCAGGTGCATAAAAAGGTAAGACAACTCCTTATAGTACAATCCCAATTTCCTCCTTTCTTCAATTTTATCATGATATTCTGTCTAATCTCTTACAATTCATTTCTTAGCACCTTTCGTCCACTGTTTTAAAACATAATTATCGGATATCCGTCTGATAGTAAGATTTGTAAAAACTTTCAAAGCACGTGAGCATAAAATTTCAAAAAACTCAAACTTCTTACAGCTACAACAAACACTACTTTTTATGAATCATATGTCACAAAATGATGACGCTTCTTGTTCTGCATTGTAATCTTATAAACAGTTACTGTTTTCTATAGTCTTTCAATTTCTATTATGCAATCAATTATCTTACATAACTCTTCCTTAATATTTTCAAATACCCCAAATGTGTAAACACTTGCAGCATGTTTCAAAATCCCCACTGGAAATGTCATGGCTGAAGTACTTTGACTATATCTAAAATCAATACCAGACTCTTCATTACGATGATCACATAATAATCTCTAAAAGTGCTTAAAAATAAAAATAAAAATCAATCTTATAGTTGGCATACCTCTTCAATACACTATACATTGTCTCACTTCATTGTGTAGTAGTCATATCAGCACAAGATGCTTGTCGCCCATAAACCAATGCTCCTGTTTCCTTTATACCAAACATATTTTGCAACCATTTGTCGTCTTTCAAACCTCATTTTCCAACATTTGATTCCACTCATAAATAAAATTATCTTCTTCCTCATAATCAAATATACACTTGCTTAAATCAGTTGAAAAATCATTGAATTTAGCAAATATATCAAATAGAAAAGTAGTTGTATTCTCATAAATATGCCATATGCACAAACGATGATATGTATGCGGCCACTGAGAAGTTAATGCTAAAGCTCCGTGAGCATTGTTTTAGGTGTTTTTCCCATCATGGCTCTAGAAAATGTATCAAACAACCACGCAAAAGTCTTCGATGTTTCATAATAAAACAAAGCAACTCCAAAAACTGCAACTTGCTTATAATGATTAACACTGACAAATAATGCTATAGGTCTACCATCTTTATGCTTTTTGTAGGTTGTATTAAAATAAACCACATCACTAAATTGAGCAAAATCACATCTCATTTTTGCATCAGCCCAAAATATATTTGTAATTAAGTCATCCTCATCAACATGAATGACATAACATAAATTAGGATCTTCAGGCTACATTTTTTGTAAAAATTCTAAAACACCTCCAGTGTCTTCTTGCTTCATTGTTATTGATCTTTTTAAACGCAAGTAATTTTTCAGATCATTCTAAATAAATCCTATATTTTCTAGACCACCAACTTGTTTCACCATGATGTCCAGTATTTTCTTTGGTGCTATCCCAAAACCCTTCACTGTATTCATTTCAACTTCTTGAGCAACACTAATCTTTAGGTAGCTTCTGAACATATGTGTCTTACTTGGAGTCGTCAACTCATGGGTATGCTCATTCAGATACTGTACAATTTGATACTTTCCATTTTCCCAACAACTTATTTTCATTCAAGTGTTGCATTCACTTCACGATAGGACTAGACAAGCGGATTACGCTTGTCTTTAGGTCTTTTTCCTTCTCACGAACAACAAAATATTTCATCCAAATGATGCCGATTTTCTTATCTTCATGTGCACCACTTATTCTAGTACCAAACCCCATAATTTGGCATATTTTGGTAGAACTGACAAACTTTTGATTTACTATCAAACTCCATACCAAATTTAGGACTAGTGTATGTTGCAGTCACATATTCACCTTCACTATCTTCATTTCCCCTATTTTCTCCAACAATATCCAATGGTTCTTCATCTTTAATTGTCTCTACTAAGTCAAGATTGTCAAATTTTAACTTCTGACGAGCTTTCATCCTATGAATTGAAGAGTTACCATTTATATCTTTAAAAAACAAAGATAAAAAATCAACTACAATGAAGATCTGTTAACCAAATTCTCTCATATCAATCTTTAGATAAAAATGTATATATACACACACACACACGTAACAAGTGGAATACAATATCCAAATATGCCAATCAAGAAGTGCATTGTCACAGAGATATGAAATCATTGTTCGCTACAGCGATTTGAACATCTCAGAAGCGAAGGACAATTTCACTGATGACCCCATCTTCAATAGGAAAAGTGGCCTGATCGTTAAGGAAAAGTTTCTACTAGCTGCAAAGATCCTCAACAGTAGGGTCAAGAGAGTGGTTTATACGATAACCACGCTGAAGAATTCCCAGAGATGCAAAGAACTGGTTACAGGTACACAAATGGGTGATAACTTAGCCCTATTCAAGTTTGATAAGCTTGCAGATAAGGAAAGAGTGCTCAAGAACTCACCATGGTGTTTTGAGGGAAGCCTAGTTGTCTTGAAGAACATGGACGGTAACACTCTGCTCCACCATATCCAGTTTGACAAGCCACTACCCCAGATTTGAAATTTTCAAGATTTTCTAACAACTCATAACGCAAACTAACAATATTAAATAAAAATGAAAACTAACAATATAAAATCTAGAAAATATATAATGAATGTAATCAGCTAGGAATAACTCACATTAGTTAAACATCGATCATAGGCGCAAAGATAAATCAATTCATATGCATCTATCAGTTAT
>JAULKJ010099886.1:0-15569 GCA_032355405.1 Rubia balearica | reverse complement strand
GTTATCGAATTTCGTAAGAAAATTATTTACCGAAATTTATGAATTTCTTTCGGAAAGTGTTTACCAAAGGTTTTTACTTTCTATCGAAGGCATACAAATTATAAGTATATTTATGATACATTAAATTATGAAGTTGTAATGAAGGAATATTTATAAGGAGTGAACTTTCCTCAATTGTTTTTATGATGGTGCTGATCTAACCGTATAATTTTCACATAAGTGTAAATTTAACTCTGAATTTTTCACTAAAGTTCTGATCTAACCCTGTTTTATTAATAAAAGTACTAATCTAACCCGGTCACCATCAACCGGCGTCGACGATCGGCGATGACCGGCGTTGACCATCGCTGACCACCATTGACCGACGTTGACCACCATTGATTGACGTTGATCACCGTTGACCGGCGGCATTGACCGACAGAAGAGTCTGAGCACTTTTTAGGAATGGTAATGTCGTCTTTTCATATTTTTTCTGAAATTTTCTTCTTTTTTCAAAGGGTATAGTGGTTATTTTAAAGATTTCCGGCCACAATGTGGTTTCTAGGGTTAAATTGGCACTTTTGACCAGAACATAGGGTTAACTTTGCACTTTCAGATTTTACAAGGTCATTTCTGCACTTTTGACCAAAATATAGGGTTAAAAACGCACTTTTCTCTATAATATTTCATACTCCACTTCTAGTGCTTTTAAAATAATTTTATTAAGAATAATTAATATTTGTAAAATTTTGACATTATGAAAATCACAAAGTCTTGTTTTATGGAAATCACAAAGTTTATCTGTTAGAAAGCGTCGTATTTTTAAAAATAATTAACACAAATAAAAAGTGTTTAGATATTTGTTTCCATTTATTGTAATAAAATTTCCATAATTTTAAAGCCATTTAAATGTATCCTAAAATATATAGTTATAATCCGTCTCTAAAAGAAAAAAATTATCAAATGATGGGAATGTTAGGGAATCCAACCCTTTATATTGATTTTTAGATTGGCCAATGGCCTAAATGTGAGTGATATATTACAACTAGACATGAGATAGACTCATTTACGCAAAACACATAACATTACATTTAAGACAAATGTCTATGTGGCGGAATGAAGAACTGGAGAAGGATACATATAACCGTAATAGGCTGTCATCTACTGTAAACCTAGTGATAAGCTCAACCCAAAGCCATCAGCTTGATTTGTTCACCAACTTAAGATGGCATTCAACCTCGAACCCGGCACAGTTAATAGCATCAAACTTGAAGAAAGTGCGTAACCCTCACCAACTGGACCACCATGTCCTAACAAGTCACCAAAAGTTAGTATTTAAACAAGTTTTCACTCGAATTTCTCCTAACCTAGTTTGAGAACAGTTTGGAAATCAAACATGCTTTTGTGGAAAAGGTCGCTCATAAATCTTAGTTTGGTACAAACATACTAGTCCAACACTAAAATACAAAAATCAACATAACTTAAACATGTCTAATATGACCATTTAAAATATAAATTTAAATGCTACCCTTCTTTTCTGGTTTGAAACTTAAAGAAAAATAAACCGATAATAAAATAAGAGGGAATAAAACTAGTATAATAAAATAAATTAAAACTATGAGAAGTAAAATCTCACACAGAACGAGATTTTTTCTGAAAGGGATGAAAAAGAGAGCGGAATTTTGACTCCACTGACTCTGGTGGTAGGGCTTCTAACTGAGGTAGCATGTGAGCGACCTTGTTTGTGAGTGATTGACTATGGCGACGCGTGACCAAGTGAAACTGTGCTTTGAAGACAGGGGGGAGGCGTGCATCTCAACCATCTAATCGTTGAAGATACTCCTTAGTGAAAAACTCCAGATCTAAACTTAAATTGTCACCTTAGAAACCCTAAACCGTAGGACGGTCAGAAATTGAGCGCTGCGGTGTGTCCCCAAATGTAGCCTCTACATGGTTGCCGTAACTACAGTCAGTCTTAGGGAGAAGCTTTCACTGGATTGAAAAAGGATGACAGGTCAGAAGGATCTCTCAATCGATGAAGGTTTTGTTTAAGGGAAGGGTTCCAAATTGGATCGCTAGCAGGGATAGGTCACCGGAGGTGAAGAGCGGTGTTGGCCTCCTCAAATCTTCATATTGGGGTTGTGTTTATGGGGAAAACGCGGTGTAGATAGAATTTTTGGAAGCCATTTTCAAAATATCCAGAAAGAATAAAAAAACTAACACGATTTATAATCTGACCTTAAAATTATAGGAACGAAGTTTGTTATGATTGGTTTAACCGTTAGGTAGTCTGACAAGGGATGGTATCAATGAAAATATACATTACAATAAATCTAAGAAGATTTCAAATAACAGTAATTTTTTAAAATCCCAATTTAATTTTCTGACTAAATTCAAGTAATTTTGACCAAATAAATAGTTATAATTGAATTTAGTTTAGGACAGAGTAGTAGACCTTTTACGCTTTTCATCACAAACTCAAATATACATGAGGGTAAATTGCAAGAATTTTATTTGAAAAAATGGGAGAACTTGCTCAAGGATTCCTTGGAGAGACTCTATCCTCGTTCCACATCCTTCCTTGAGAGTTATGTATAATTCAACAACTCAATCAATTTTCAGATGAAGTGCACACTCCTACTTTGTTAGATCTGGGAGGCTTTATCAACATGGTTTGCCAATAGTTGTCCCAAAGCATCCATCCAAATCTACATGAGATTTGTTTGCTAGATTTGTAGAGGGTTTGGTCACCCTTCTGCTGTAAGATAGAGTTACATGCTTTTGAATCAATTTCATCCTTATGCTTTTTTCTTATCAAGACTAATGTGTTAAATAGTAGTATGAATAAGTGGATGTCACCCACCTATTTTCATTATTGGAAGATTGTAGACCCGGTTGGATTATCAAGTAGATTGGCCTTGTTTTGGATATCTAACTCAAAATTCCAAGTTCTTACGATCAACAAGAATGTAATAATGGTTAGGACCAAGGACGATGATTTTAATGAATGGAATCTATGTTTCTTGTGTGGACTCCCAAACATCATGACATGGGGAGAAATATTGAAGCAACTAGCTGAATCTCATTATCTTAAGGATTTCCCTATTTATTTGTTGATTGAAGCTATGACTTAAGTATTGGATCAAGGGGCCGATAAGTTGGGAGGGAACTTGATCAATCTTAAAGCAACAAATGATTTTCAATGTATGTTTAAAGCATGGTATGAATGACGCAAATTAGGAGAAAGAATGGTTGGTGCAGAAAGAGGTACCATATTTGCATGACTATCAAGTCCAATATTGTCCACAAACTTCCAGACTTCAATTGGAGAGAATAGGAGACCAATACTATAAAAATAATAATTTAATAGTTGAGTATTGAAGAAGAAATTGAGGAATTAAATCATTGATATAAGACATCCAGATAGGTCATAGAGAGCAACGTCCAGTATTGGCGACAAACTTCCAGACTTCAATTGGAGAGAATAGGAGAGAAATACTAAAAAAATTCAACAGTTGGGCATTTAAGAAGAAACTGAGAAATTAAATAATTTATATAAGAGATCCAGATAGGTCATAGAGAGCAACAGGAAAACAAGCACACCATATTGTGTTCAAACACACAAGTAGAGTATACAACAAACAACTAGCTATCCATATTTGATAGAGTTGCATAGTTCCCTTGAGAACCACTGAGGCACATACACTTCAAGGTGGATCACAATCTTTAAAAAATGTTTTAATCTCCTTTACAAGATTAAGATATTTATGATGTAGTAAAGTCCCTTCTATGGCCTTCTCCAGGCCTCAATGGCTTCCCAATCAGGTTCTATTAAAATCATTGGTTATGTCTAAAGAAGCTAGTGTGTTAAGAAGTTAGACAATTATTTCAAGGGAAGGGTGTGAATACAAACTAAAATAAAACTAACATCAATTTCAATGCAAAAAAGGAGAAGAAAATATATCCTCTGTTGGGTATTTTTGACCCATTAGTTTATGTAATACTACTTATAAAAATCATAGCAAATAATTTGGCAGTCAGATTGAAGTAAGTGGTAGCAAAATTGATTGATGAGCGTCATAATAATTTTGTGCCTTAAAAAATGATATAATGTTGGCAATGAGATCTCAAAACATACCAAGAAGAGAAAGAAAGACAAAATTGGGCTAGCTACAATCAAGCTAGATATGAGTGTGGCATATGATATGATTTCTTGGTCATTTCTACATAATGTCTTGTAAGTGAATTCCCTAGCTGTATATATTACTGTAATCATGCTCCGTGTGTATACAATGTCATATTATGTATAAGTAAATGGCCTTAAATCTCCACTTTCCAACCCAGCAAAGGTATTAAACATGGATGTCATGTTTCACCATACCTTTTTATTCTCACAAATTAGGTGTTTTCATCGATGTTGGCTCATACTCAAAATCGGATGTTTGAAATTGGTTATAAGTTGAACCCCATTTGATGTATGCGGATGGCAACATTGTTTTCCTGGAATGCAAGCCCGTTAAAGTCAACCTTGCAAGAATTATAGATGCATTTTCATGTTTCTCGGGGCAAAGGAGAAACTATAAAAAAATCACCAATCATGTTCGTAGTTGTTGTATAAGCACCTGTCCCGATGCATGAAGTTGTGGGGCGGTCCTATGATTGACCACACTTGACCAAGGAGGAGCTTGTTGCATCTCATAAGAGGCTGCACTAAAGTTAAGATCCGGTGAAAATTGGAGCTGGCTGTAATTGTTATACTATCGACTCTTGTACTTGTTGTGGTAGTGTTCGCGCTTGTGTTTGTTTCCATAGTTGTACTTGCATCCATGCTTGTGTCTACATCTGCGGTGGTATCTCCGTGAAGCTTGTTACTCCTCCATTAGAAAATTGCATCCCATCAATAGGTGAATATGAGACATAATGAGCATTAGGGTCACTTGTGAATAAGTGATGTTCCGTAACTGGGATCCCCATGGGCATTTTGTGGCAACAGAATTAGCCACTTCTCTAAATCTTGTGAAACCCGACATACACTGCATGATGAAGTCATGTCTGATGGTTCATCAGTGTCGAGCGAAGTTGTACCCGAATCTCTAGTATCTTCAAATTCTTGTGCTACTAGTAAAGCAGTACCTCCAGTTATGATCGAATTAGTAAGCAGCACCACCATGGACAAAGTATTAGTTGGTGGATTATCTGCAAGTGATGGAGCAACCGTCATCGGTTGATCGGTTGCCGATGGAGGATCAACCATTGTTAGTGGGTTAGCCCTCGATGATTCCCTGGAGTGGATCTCCTCTGTCCGCGTGGGTGAGGCTGCCTAGGATTTCCCTTACGTATGTTTCTCTTTAAGGGTGCCACTAAACAAAGAGTTCATTTGTTGACAATTGGGTGCCATCAAGCGTTCCAATCGATGTGTGTCAAACAACGATCTAATGGCCAAACCTTTCTTCAATGCACTGAACCAGCGAAACAAAACAAACTCCCCATGAATGGCCAGGGAAAAAAGCTCTGATGCCAAAAGTATAACAAAATTATTCGACCCGAGTATTGATAATTGAATGTATACCTTAGTATATATGGGGGTTAATCCCTGAGATTTCTTCCAATCAAGTTGGGATGAATATGCACATTCCATGTAAGAATAAGTGTCTTACTATAATATAATTACCATATATTCAATATACCATAATTGTACAGGGAAATGGAGTGTATACTGTAGGTATAATCTAAATTGGAGATCTTCGCTTGTGGTAAGGCTTTGGTCTAATAGAATATGCATGGCCTTTGGCCCTGACGAGTTGTAGCAGTATGACCTTCGATCCAAATGGAAAATTTTGGCACGACCCTTATCAACCACAAACATGTACTCAAGAAACAATCCAATCTACTGATACATGGAAGAAAATTTGGAAAACAAACCTTCCATCAAGATTTCAGTATCTGGTTTGGAGGATTATGTCAAGAGCACTCCAGACTGGATCAAAACTCATAAAGAGAAATTTTCATCACAACCTAGCCTACCTAATCTACAATAAAAAACTTTAGAATCAATAGATCATTTGTTAGCTGAATGTGAAATTAGCAATTTTTTTAAGTCATAACACCTTGGGTTTTGATTTTTCACAGAATGGCTGTGACTATGGATTTTGTAAGCTCCAACCCAGAAAGATATCAACCTGTCATTTTGTATAGTTTGGTCACTCTAGATCTCCAAAGTGAAAATTTTGGGATGGCCGTGTAGCAGATCCTATACAGGATCCAATTAGATTTTGGTAAGAAGCAAATAGAATGTATAAAGACTTCAACATATCAGTGGGAGTGGCTGAAGAGGAGAAAGTCTGGGAGCCAGAAACACAGATAACTCATAACCTAGTTGGACCTTTAAACATCAACAACACAGCATGACTAGAAGAATCCAATTCAGGTTATCGAGTAACATAGGTGACAAATGTTGCATCTGACATAAATGGGAAATTGTCCGCGGGTGCCTGGGAAGTAAAACAGATGAATAAATCTTACACGGACACATCCTACGAGATTATAATGGTTTCGTCCCTCTTCGAGGAAGAATTAATCGCAGTAATTATGTGCCTTCAATATCTAAAGATGAAGGGATAAGTTGGACAACACTTTGTACAGATTCCCTTCTGCCAGAAACCATATAAGGAAGTTGGAAATGATGTTCAAGATGCAATAATCGTAGCAGTTTCTTTTCAGAATATTTATTTTGCTAAAGTTCATAGTAATGAAGTGGGAATTGCCCATCGGTTGGCCCACTCTATATTAACTTCGATTCCTTGTTAATATTTTATCAAGAAAGAAATGGCATTGAACTGCACATAACTAAACAATTATACACTTGACTCTACTGGATTATGTTGAATTGTATAGATTTGTAATGAGGTGAAATTAATTGAAACACTAATAATTGTAAAATAAAAATTTAAAATAATGACTAGTAATAACTAAGACCCATAACACAATACTGAATTAAGTTTGGTTTAGTGGTAATCTACACTCTATATGATAGAAAGGTCAAGGGTTTAAATCACACCCCTGTCAAGAATTGTGAATATTAGAGAAATTTCTTAATAGAGATTGGGAGGCCATCGTCGTGCCTCTCAAAAATAGTATTTATAAGCCCTAATTGAGGCTAACTACTAGAAAGTAGATAGTGGCAAGTCTGGGTCATCCACAGAGAAGAGGGATATTCCTAAGCGTTTACACATGTAAGGATAGATATAGACCTAGATATAGCTATATACATATATATAAAAGCAAGTAAAGAGGGGGTTTTTGGATTTTTATGAAACACTACGACTAATTTAAACTACTAAGTAACAAACAATTATAGATGACAATGCAAATACGATCACATTAATACAAAAGACGGAATAAAGATGAAAATGAGTCTTGGGCGCAATTGGTTTACATTTCTAGTTATCCTTTGATCATCGACTAATCATCCTATTTTTATGCATTAACTACATATTGTGGAGAACTTGTCAACACCTTTCAATTGAAGACATTTCTCACCTCTCCTCGGTTATAGGTTAGAATGGGCGATCGTCGCCACACAATAACTCTTACCCTCGGGTCATTTTAGACGATCATCATCATAGACTTCCACAATAATAGAAATTAACATGGAGACCCAATACAACTAACACAATATCCTACAAGCGAGAGCATCAAGATAGCACAAGTATGTCTACTAATAACAACTACAAGGGTCGACCTTCATGCTAGGCGTTATTAGTTAGCCACATTGATAATTAGTCAAACCCATTCAAATTCATCTTAAATCTAATAAATTTCATTAATCAATAATCATAATTAGTGGTCACACCCAATTACAATCTAACATTAACCAACGATAATCACATCGACAAAAAGTCAAGTTTTCCGAGTTTGACTGAAAACCTAGCAAACAATCAACCCACAATCATCAACTAGTTCATCACCCTAGTCTAAATCATGAATTAATCACACAAGAAAGCATAAAAAATACTTGATAATCAAATAAAAAAATAGGACAAACCAAATCTCACAAATTCATACTAGAAATGCTTATTAATTGATCCTCGAGAGTATATTTAGCCTAGATTAGCTAAACCCATAACATAGAACATGATTCCACAAAGAAACATGGAAGAAAATGAAAGAGGAATGGAAAAACTAGGGTTTTGGTTTCCCCAAGTCAGGCTCTCTTAAATGGGGGAAGAAGTGGGGTTATTTATAGTCCACGAAAATAGAGGAGAAAAGGCCAAAAATGTCAAACTCTGCATTAATTTCATGGGTTGCGGTATATATTGCGGTCCACGAAAGTGCTCGCAAAGACGAATCCAATGATGCTATCCATGGATACCAATTCATCTCGAATGCCCAGATCATTCTTCCTCTGCTACTTTGCCTTCCTTTTTCAATCTACCTTCTTGTACTTTGTAAGTGGTCTTCTTTCTTCTACCATTCTTATAAATAGCCTTATTAAATCTTCTACCATCCTTAAGAATTGCCTTCTTTGTGATGGTCTTCAAATAAGCTCACAAAAAAATCAACCAAATCATACAGATAAAACAAGTTAGACACCAAATGCTTATAAACTAGGGATATTAGGGCTAATAACCACACAAGGTGATTCTAAACTTCTATTTTGTAAAAAAAACTAATAATCTAACTAACCACCAAAACAACAAGCTAAAAAGGGATGTTACTTGTACTAAGAAAACATCAAAATCACGTCTTATCAATTACCCATGTCCCCGATCAAAGAACACTAAGATTGATGCTTTAAGTAAGCCAACAACCTTAGGGTACACATCACTTCAGCGACAAAAACACGTGACAGTGGAACTCATTCCAGTCTGTAGCACATCGATCACAACAGTGGCCCAGACCTATGAAGACAACCTTGCTTGGATATGACTAATCATACATGAAACATGGTATAGTACGTACAGACAGGAATGAAGCATGTAAAATTAAGTTCAAATCATTGTCATAAAAATATAAAGACGGAATTCTCTACAAGAGAGGATACTTTACACCATGGCTCATATGTGTAGGACCACCCCAATTTGCGCTCATCATCAGAGCATGAGAGATAGTGCAGGTAAAATCAATGCGCCCAAACCATCGCTTAAAAACTCCTACGCTCGAGATGCTACAGACTGACAATATTCAAAGACACACACACACACATACGTCTAAAAGTGGTATTAGCTACCAGCTAAACATTATCATCAAACGAAAGCCCCAATCAGAAATGACTGGCATTTATGGCGCTTGGCCGTTTGACGAGTGGGGAATTGAGATCGTAGGTCTGTTTCCAGCCGAGATAGGAGGAGCGAAATTCCTCATTGTCGTTATCAATTACTTCACTGGTATATGAGAGGTAAGTATGCTGCCGAGATGAACGAGTGATGTGCATATACCAACGAGCCGATGGTGGCATCTTACAGTATCTACCAAACGAACAACCCGTAAAAAACACACCATGTGTTCTAATTTCATGGGATCATTCCAATAACCGTGATCCAGAGATTGTGGCCTATTGCAGGTCGATATCTACAAATTTATCTTACGTAGGCATGAAATACCATGAAAGCAGGAAAACAGACCCTATAAATGGGAAAGAGGTGAAAGAGCCAAGGTAAGAGGCATCAAGTACACCTACTCACATACAATCTAAAATACTGACTTTGGCATCAGAACACAATCCCGAATCCAATCCAAGAGATTCTTGTAGGAGCAAAAATTTAGGAATTATACCACTGGAGGTTACGCCTCTGTTCAAAGTAAAGATACCACATGGTAGGAACTAGAAGATAGGAAATTCGCGGGAAAAAAAACAAGATCAATACCTTCACCTCAACCTGAACCACCACCCCCCAGAAAAAACCATAAATCAAAATGGAAGAAGCCCAAGAATTTGGATATGACCAAGAAGAGCACTCCCATCCGCCAGGTGAAAATGAGAAATAGGTATTCGCAGCCTTCTTAGAGGCGAATTGATTACAGTTGTACATGTAATTTAGTAACACAACCAGAGAACCAAAATACATGCTTGTACATGAAGAATGAAAGAGACTAGAGATCAAAAATATTCGACAGGAGGCTATGAACTATGGCATCGAAGATGAAGCAGATCACTCTCCTCTAGTAGAAGAACTACAAAAGTTTGTGATGCATAAAGGACTTAAATTGCCAGCCCAACTCAAATCCTACAACGAAATGACTAACCCAAAAGAGTTTATGCATTTCCACAAAACCAGCATGAGGTTTTGCAATGCATCCGTTCAACTGGTATGTAATTCTTTTCCTATCTTTCTAGCAGGAATCCTAATAATCTAGTATGATAGCCTACCTTGGTCAAGCATACAGGGTTGGGATCAATTGGCGGACTAGTTCATTGGAAGGTTCTACTAAAAGAAGAATTTCACAAGCACATCCGTTGACCTAATGAACATCACGCAACCAAATGGAGAAAATATTGTGATTGAATATTATTTCTTTTCTCCTTGTTTTTGCCCAAGGGCATTGAATCCAATGAAATACTTGGGTTCAATGCTTAGGGATTAGTGATTTAGCTCGAGGTTATATTTGTATTCGTGACTTGGTATTTGTTTTGGGAGATTCTATAGATCTACCTTTCTTATTATGCTTATGAATATTATGTTGGCTTGCTCTTTACATTCTTATCAATTGCATGACTGTTACACTAAGATTGGCACACATCATAGTCTACATTCATGTTAGCGCACTTATTGATATCCCCCGGGGAGAGAAACCTAAATGTAATAGGGATAGCTGGGTTCAGGATTGCATGAGTGTGGGCATGTGGGTCACCGAATTATTGTTACGATGACCGCACACTAGTCTTAGCTGGTGAATTAGCCCGAGGGGTTACAGATTGACATAGTGTTACAAGCAAACTATGATTAGTGTAATTTGCAACCTTAGAGTCAATGATAAGGTGCCTATTAATTTGCCTCTATAGGCCTAGGGAGAAGCATTTGTAGTGGAGTTCCCGAGACGTAATAGTATGGGGAAAAATCAAACCTGAACAATAGCGGGGCATTTGTTGCACTTCTCTAACTACGGAGGTGGTGCTGATGGAAGAAAACATACACACCTTTATATGAAAGATAGGGGGTAGTGTTGACCATCGATCACACTACGTGGCATAAGCATTAGGATAGGTTTATGTGTAGTGAATGTGATTGCTAGGATCAAAACATATTACTGGTCATGTTACACAAATATTCCCCAAGTGCTAGCGATTTATATTTTTACTCTCTTGTGCTTTTGCATGTTCGTTGTTTTTAGATAACCCCTCCCCCAAAAACCTATCTTGCAATATTAGCTATTCCTAACACATGATCGGATTCACGACCCAGTTGCGGCCGTGTGTAGTTAACTTTTAGATTCCTAACATCTTTGTGGACAACTCAGGTCTTGCCACTATCTACCCTGTAGGTAGTTTAGTGGCAACGAGATCAACAAACGAATCTCTTATCTTTGATCTAATGCCACTCTTCAGGTTAATTAGTGGATCTCCCATGAAAAGGTTGTTTTAGTAGCTACCCCGAGGGGGAACGGTTCAAAGCCAATAGCCTTTTAGTGAGAAATTTCATGTTATTTTCACAACACCTCCTCCTCAGACACATGAAAATAATCATATATCTTCTCAAGTTCAACCTTAAGGTTACCAACACTTTTAGAAGTGGATCATAAGGTGGATCATAAACATCATCCACCTTTTATGGTTGACCTATATACCGTAAGATCGCATCCCTTTGAACATAGAGAGCTTATGGTAAATGAGATGTAAGTACGCTGGCGAGATGAGCGAGTGAGGTGCCTATACCAGCGAGGCGATGGTAACACCTCACGACATCATCCAAACGAGCAACCTGTAAAACACACATTAGGTAGTGACTTCATGGGATCATTCCAAAAACCACGATCCATAGATTGTGGCCCATCACATCAAGTGGGTACCCAGAAACATGCCTTATGTCAGCATGAACTACAATTCATATAGGAAAATAAACCCTATAGGAAATGTATGAAAGAGCCAAGGTAACAGACATCAAGTACACCTACTCGCATACAATCTAAATAGTGACTATTGCATCAGAGCATAATCTAGGATCCAATCAGGAAGATTCTCGTCGAAGTATCAATTTAGGAATTACGTCACCGAAGGTTACCGCCATAGTTCAAAGAGTTTATGCCACATCATTCACGAAATGGGTCAAAGAAAAACTCTTAAACAGAATCACAGCCAAGGCATCAGTATCGTTTATTTTGGTAAAACATTATTTGTCGCTTTGGCAGACAAAAAAAATCATCTTAGACAATGAAACTCAATTTTAAAGCTGAGCATTTAATGAATGGTTCCAGTAGTTAAGCACAACACAAAATTTTACCTTAATGGCACATCCCGAGCCAACAGACAAGTAGAATTTACAAACCACATGATAATCCAAGGAATCTAAAAGAGGTTGGAAGGAAAACAGACCCAGTAGATTTAAGAGCTACCTACCGTTCTCTGGGCCTATCGAACTACGTCTAGAACCCCGACAGTAGAAACTCTAATAAGCTTGGTATACGACAATGAAGTAGTAATCCCTGTGAAATTAGGCATCCTCACTCCCAAGAACCATCAAATACGATGGGAACATCAATCTCAAAGAAATCGTAGAAAACTTGGACATCCTCGAAGAAGATAGACAAATTGCCACAATCTGAGAAGCGAGATATAAGCAGAAAGTAGCAAAGTCCTACAATAATCGGGTCAAAACAACCTCATTAAAAATGGGTGACCAAGTGCTACAGAAGAATGAACTTAGCTGAGTAGAGAAAGTCAGAAAACTCCACCCCCAGCGGGAAGGCCAGTACAAAGTTAAAGAGACTTACAAGTCCAAAAGTTATTCCCTAGATAGAATAGATGGGACACCCATCCCCGGTACGTGGCATGTGACCAACCTTAGAAAATAACACTTGTAGATCAAGAATTTCTATAAGGGTGTACTGTAACCAGGTCGCAAAATCATCATTGATCCCACCTTCTTTTTCCCCAACACAATATCATCGTGGTTGTGTATACTTTAATGAAAACGTCTTCGTGGAGGTGAAACAATGTGTGTCCATCAAGAAAAATCATAAAGGGAAATCCTCACCACACAATTTAAGTAAGAAAATCACTTGCATCTTCACACATATGGGTGAATCTCCACCATGCGAATTAAGCAGTAAAATCAAAGGTAAATACTCACCATGCGACTTAAGCAAGATTATCACCTGTGGCTTTGCAAGTAAAGGTAAAACCCCACCATGCTACTTGAAAACAGAAATTCAATGACGACTTCACACAAAAGGGTAAACACCCACTATGGAATGCAATCAGGCTCACAACGCCCAAACAAATTGATTATCCAGCCACAAGAGGAAATACTTACTTGCGATGACACACAAAAATCAAATCATACAAGATGACTTGTCCGCACCACATAGAATATGTTTGCTTATGTGCAGTACAAGTGGAAATAAAGATGCTTTGAACATTCAGTTAACCACCCGATAGTACAACTACAAACACTACTAAGCCTAGTTCAAGTGGGTGAACTCGTTCCCCTCTAAGGTTATACATTCATATTACAACTTGCACCATTTTTCTTCTCCTTTTCAACTCTCAGTTGGAGGGAATACTCTATATGTTTGTAAGCTGGATGATCACATTAACCCCATTGTCGCATCCTGTCCAACAATTGCACATAATAAGCTTTCCAATCCTCAATTGGACCATACTTCTTACAATCAAGTTGGGTGCTCATCAACAGTGGCGGTACCAGGAGCTCGGGAAAGGGGAGGCTGGAAAGGCAACCCAAAAAATTTTTGCACGCTGAATACAGGCGGACGGCGGAGCGGCGGACGGTCGGTGTGGGCAGTGACGCCGCCTGGAGCTTTTCTGAGCAGAGAGAGATGGAATGGCAAGTCTTCAAAACAATGAAGGCTCCCGTGCCAAGAAGCCCAATTTCGCTTCAAACATTAGGGTTGCGTTTTGCCATCTTGGGCCGATTGGGTTTCAGCCCAATCGGCCCTAATTTTTTATTCCTCAGCCTAGTCAAAACGACGTCGTTTAACTAATCAAAACGACGTCGTTTTGATTAGTTAGAAAACAAAAAAAATACAAAAATGGAACCATCGTCTTCAACCTTGGAACAGACTCAACAGAGCCGCTGGACGGAGGGCTAAGAGGAGGCGCCGCTGGAGACCTTAGGGGAGCCGGAAACCGAGGATTCCGGTGGCCCTAAGCCTAAATACAAGCCACTGGATCCTAGGGAAGGCTACGGCACCCCCTCGCTCCCCCTTAGTTCCGCCCCTAACCGTAGAAATCTTCTCTTTATCCTGTTTTCACTGTCTCTAATATCCAGCACAAAATTCGGGTCTTGGATGGCATCTAGGTCACGTACGCCTCTTGGGTACATCTGTTCAAGCTTCATGCCATCCTCCGCTCTCTTCCCCACCTTCACCTCTGCCTGTATTCGTTTGCAACTGAAAATATAACCGTCAGGCATGGAACATGGGGACAAGTTATTTGATTTTCATATCCGGAAGCAACTGGTTTTCGATGAATTTCTGGTTTTCTAATTTTCATTGCATTCGTCGGCTAGATTTACGCTTCCGACCAGTTGAATTAGTGTTGCCAATTGGCCCGGTGCATTTTCCGAAACATTCTTCTGCCGATGACGCTGGATCGTTCTTCATTTTTCAGGTTATATTTAATGTAGCATCTGGTTTAAATTTTAAAACATCCATTTTAAATTATAAAATTTGAAAAAAAAAAATGAAAACATCAATTTAAAATAATAAAATAAACATCTAATAAAAATTAAAAAAATATATATTAAATTATGTATTTAAATGTCAAATAAAACACTACATAATAATAATACATAAATTAAAACACAATAAATATAAAATGAAATAGTAAACCATTAGATAAACACATTAAAAATGCATATCAAATTAGAATGGAAGATAAAATAAAAATACTCAAAGTGTGCAACAAAATGTGACACTAATATTGAGAGAAAAAAAATCAGTACTAAAAAAAATTTAAAACCTTTTTATGCTAATGAACATCAAGGACACATAAAATAAAAATCTAAATTTCCCTGAAAAAAGAACATCAAAATTAGTTTTTAAAATGACACGATGAAAAATAATTTAAACATCAATCAAAATAATAAATGGATAAAAATAAAATTAAGATAAATAAAATATCACTAACTAGTGTGTCATAAAAGTCTAAAAAAATTGACATGTAATCACAAGATTTACCTTTAATGTAACCCTAATATGAAATAAAATAAAATTAACTATCATTAATTACTAAGAATTGGAAAACTATTTCATACGATTGATAAAATTAAGGATACACTAAATAAGAATATATTATTTGGAAAAAGAGAAACATCAATATCAATTTTAAAAGGACGCGCTGCAAAACAAACACATCAATTAAAATGAAAGTACAAAATATAAATTAAAATGTAAGGTAATAAAGTATCACGAAC
>JAULKJ010099779.1:0-15570 GCA_032355405.1 Rubia balearica | reverse complement strand
TTTAATTGGTCAATGCCGGAATTAGGAAGTTTGGTTATATCGGCACAATTTTTTTGAAGAGTTAGGGTTAAATTGGCACATACAATAATTAATTAGGGTTATATTAGCACTTTCTGAGATTGCAGAGTTCTATTGGCACTTTCAACCTAAAATTAGGGTTATAAATGTAAATAATATTTTTATAAGAACAAAGTCTTGAAAAAATATCATTTGTTCATAGGCTAATGGAAAGAATGAGTTAAGTCAAAATTATTGGAAGATAAAACATTTTAATATTAATATTAAAATTTTATTATGCAACGTGCAAAAGTTATAAGTTTATGGTCCGATTAATGCAACATAAAAATTTTATCTATTTTTTAAAATTTATAGTTTAAATTTTGATCTTTCAATAATTTATGAAAAAATCATATTTTAAAAAATAGACTCTTTTATAAGGATGATTAAAATGAAAAGTTAATACTTTAAAAGTATATTTTATATTAAATCTATCGAGATATCATATAATAATATTTATATCATTTTAATTTATGATAAGTTTGAGAAATATTAATTAAATTTCAATTTAAAAGGAGACAAATGGATTATTAAAAAAAATCTTAGCTATAAAAATCATCAATTTATATATGTCCATATAAATTACGAATCCCGCTCCCCTGCACCTCCGAGAAAAGGAGGTGTCCAAATCCGGCCATAGAGAAACAGAAATCTTTAACATTGGTTTCTTTTCTTTTCCCCTTCATTATTGGTTTAAGTTATTTACTTCTTCCGGTTCATTAACGGTGGCACTTTATATTTATGTATTTAGATTTGTGTGAATAAAATGAGTAGATGAAATTAAATGTAGAAAATAAAAAAGCAGAATGAGCGGATGAAATTGAATGAATCTTGCAAAAAATGAAAAAGTGTGTCATTTTTTAAAAATAAATATCTCATGAAGGTAAGTGTGTCACTAATAGAGGAACGGAAAGAGTATCTAGCATAACGAACTAGTTTTCATTTTGTTAGAATAATTCAAGTATCTGATTAGAATTTATTTGTTAGGAATAGAGTTGTTGACTAGATTAGAGTAATAATAGTACTAGTCTTCCTTTTGTACTCTGTTTTTTTCTTATTAGTTATACCAGATTCATTACAGGAAATATTTTCTATCGTGGTATTAGAGCAAACCTGATCCAAACTTTCTAAACTCTAAATATATTTTTCTCGATCGGCCGCCTCTCCCTCCTCTCTTGGCCGATCGACACTCTTCCTCCCTCCCTTTTTTTGAAGCAACTTTTCCGGCGTCTCTAAGTCTCTCATTATATCTGGCGAAAATTTTTCTTATATTACCTTGATTCACATAATGACGATCAAGCTTTTGTCATCAAATTATCTCGTGGATGCATAAAACTAGATATGTTCTCAAGCCTCAGAACCTGTTTGAATTTCTTGATGGATCAAAATAGTGTCTGACACTCCCTTCTCTGCCACCGACCAGCTCCTTCACTTCCATGTCCTTCGCCGCCGCGGCCAGCTCCTCCCCTTGTGTCGGCAGCAAGACTGACCCCATGGTGGCTTATTAAAAGCCAAGGCTGAGTATGATCAATAGGTTGATGAAGATCAACGTGTTTGTAGTCTCTTTTTTTCTTCTTTGACGCCTGAAGCATTAGCGGAAATTCTTGATTGTGCCACGTCCAAAGCCATCTGGGACAGTATATCAGCCATTTTCATGATTGTAGTGCCTCCACTATTCCGCGTCTTCGTGCCGAAGCCCACAGCATATGTAAGAATGGTACAGTACACGAACTTCATCTTAAATTTAAGGAAATTTTTTAGCAGTTTTCTATAATGGGTTTTCCTGCTACAAATGATGATCAAATAATATGGTTTTTAAGTGCTCTTAGCACTAAGTTTAAAGATTTTTCTACTCCATTGATTAATTCTCGCCCAGTTCATTGTGTCGATGTTTTATCTAGTGTTAAAAACCACGGAGCCTTTTTGAGAAATTTACAAGAGATATCCAGCCTCAGCATCATGGCCTACAGCTTTCACAACAGGAGAACACCCCTCTGCCGGCCACGGGTAGGATCACGCGCCGAAGAGGGGTGGCGGTGCGTATGGGTCACGCACCGCCAGGAGTGGCAGTTCATGAGGTCGGCGTAGCGGAAAGGCTCCATGGCCTGCTCAGTACTCGGTCGGTTCTAGTTCAAGCCGTTGACTGTCGTATTGCACCCGGTGTGGTCATCCCGGTCACTATGCTGCTACATGTTATAAAATGCTGGCACATACTACTATACTAGTAATTCCTCAGCTCTTCGTTCTGAATCGACTTATCTGGCTGAGAGATTTCAGTCATCCCTACAGTTAGAGCCTGCTACTCGCACGTTAGACTGGTATATTGATTCCGGTGCAACCAGTCGTATGGCATCTTCGGCTTCTGGTTTGGAGAGTGTGACTCCTTATTCTAGTAATTCTCATGATTATGTTGGTAATGGTGTCTCTATTCAGATTTCTCATATTGGTGACTCTAAGATTTATGATGTTTTATGTTTATCTGATGTTTTGGTTGTGCCTAAGATTACTAAAAATCTGTTATCCATTAGTAAATAACCACATATTCGACTGTGTTTGTCACTTTTGATGATAAAAAAATTGTGATTCAGAACAAAGTTTCCAACCCAATCGTGGGGAGGGATCACGGTGAAGGAGGACTTTACATTTTGGATAGAGATGAGGCAGCTCTATTTTCTCATTTGCAGCAGAATTAAGGATGGGCAGCCTACGAATTTTGGCATGCTCGCTTGGGTCATTGTACTAACCGCAGTCATTTCCAGTTTGCAGAAGTCTGGTTTGCTTTCCATTGTATCATTATTGCCTAAACCGCAAACTGCACCCCATGTGTTATGGCGAAAGGTCAACAGTTGGCATTTGTTGAGAACCATAAACGTGTTGCACATATACTTGATTTGATACACTGTGATTTGTGGGGTCCTTCCCCAGTTTTATCATTGAATGGTTTTTCATATTATGCCTTATTTATGGATTAAATTTCTCACGTTACTTCCACTTCGTCGAAAGTCATATTTTGTTGACACTTACTTGCAGTTTAAGGCACTAGTCGAGAATCATTTTTCATCAAAAATTAAGGTATTTTAGAGTAACGGTGATTCAAAAATTGTGAATACTCATTTATGATCCCATTTTACCTCCTATGACAGTCACCACCAGATCTCGTGCTTGTATACTCTGGAGCAAAATGAGAAAGCTGGGTGCAAACATAGACACGTAGCTGAGATAAGCCTCACATTGTATTTCCATTCGCACATGTACATTTCTCACTGGGATGATGCCTTTGCCACAGTAGTTTACACGATTAACCGATTACCTACTCCAATTCTTCGGGGTGTTTCTGCTTATGGACTTCTATAAGGTCGTGATCCAATATACTCGAATTTTCATCCGTTCGGGTGTGAGAATTTCTGTTTGTTCCCCATTTTCTGAACAAAAATTGGCTCTCAGAAATATTCCTTGTGCTTCATCGGCTATAGTTCACACTATAAAGGTTTTTGGTGTATTGATTTTGCTACTGGAAAGGTCTATATCACTCGTCACGCCCAATTTGACGAGTAGTATTTTCCTTACGCTTCGTCCATGGCATCAGCGACTGGTTTTTCTTTTTCAGTTCTGAATGTTTCAGCATTTATTGATCATGATGGTGTTCCTCCTCCTTCGCAACACCACCCTCTTCGGTACCATGTTCCATTTGTGCCACTAATCCGCTACCAGCACCTCAGTCGGCGCCTCCTGTCTCATCACCAGCCAGTCTGGCTGCCCAATCTCTGCCCAACTTGGCTGTTCTATCACCAATTTCCTCGATTGATTCCCTTCTCTGGCCTCTCCTTCTCGAGCTCATACTCATTGCATGACCATTCGATCGGTGACTAGGGCTATTCAGAGCAAGGATTATTCTGATATTTTCGCTCATAGACTTATTGCTGCGCTTCTTGCTCAGTCAGAACCCACTGATTATCATTCCACTCTTCAGGATCCAATTTGGGTTTCATATATAGATGAAGAGATTGCAGCTCTTCGCGGACAGCACAAATGCGACTTAGTTCCTCACCCATCAAATGTCAACATTATTGGCTCAAAATGGGTATATCGTCTGAGGCATCGTCCTGATGGCATAGTTGATCGCTATAAGGCTCGCCTTGTAGCACAAGGTTTCTCTCAGATTATGGGTTTTAACTTTGATCACACCCTCATTCTTGTGGTCAAATCCTCCACTGCTCGGACATTTATCATCATTTCCACGATGCGTTCCTCGCCGCTTCACCAGATGGATGTCAAGAACACCTTTCTCAATGGCGTCCTTGATGCTCCAATATATATGGCGCAACCCATTGGATACAATGACCCTATTCATCTGGACTATGTTTGTTGCTTGCGGAAGGCCATTTATGGTCTAAAGAAATCCCCTCAAACATGGTTTCAGCATTTCAGCACTTATTTGACGCAACTTGGTTTCTAGTGCAGCTCAGCCGATAATTATCTGTTTGTTCTTTTTTGGGGATCATCGTTACCGTATCTCCTGGTGTATGTCGAAGACCAGTCTTACAGGTAACAATTCGACTCTTCTTTGGCAGTTCATTGATCGACCCCATCGAAAGTTTCAATCAAGGATTTAGGTGGCATTCACTGCTTTCTTGGCTTGGAAGTTTCACCTACTTCATCGGGTTTACTTCTTTCTTAAGCAAAGTATGCTCGAGACATTCATACTAGTGCAGGGATGTCTAATGTTGTTCTAGTATCTACACCCTTTGTGCCAGGTTTGCAGTTGCACAATTCAACTAACCTTCCATTTCGGAATCCAACGTTGTATTGTTCTATAGTTGGGGTTCTTCAATGCCTAGCCATCACTCGTCCTGATTTGGCCTTTTCAGTCAACACAGTCAGCCAGTACCTTCAGGGTCCTCGAGATGATCGTTTTGTTGCTGTTACGCAGATTCTGCTGTATGTTCGAGGCACACTGCATTTTGGTCTCACTTTTTGACCTGTCATTTCCCTTGTGGTGTTGGGGTATTATGATGTTGATTGGTCTCACTTTTCGGTATACAGTATGCTGTCTTTCTTGGTGGAAACCTTGTTTCCTGGAGTGCCAAGAAACAGCCCACAATTTCTCATTCCAGCACTGAGTCTGATTATCAGGCTCTTGCCAATACTGTTTCAGAGGTTGTTTGGCTGACTCATTTGCTCCGAGACCTTCGAGTTCCCTTGTCCAGGTCTCCACTGCTGTTATGCAACAACAGTAGTGCCATCTTCTTGGCCCAAAATCCAGTTGCGCATAAGCTGGCGAAGTATATTGACATCGACTATCACTCTGTTCGAGAATCAGTTGCTTTTGGAAAGATGCATGTGGCTCATATTTCTACTGCTCTTCATATTACAGACATCTTCACCAAAGGGCTCTCTTTTCCACTGTTCGATTTCGTCATATCCAAGCTCTGTGTCGGCAAGCATCCAACGCTTCGCTTGAGGGGGGTATTAGAATAAGTTAAGTATTTGATTAGATTTGACTCATACTAGTACTAGTCTTCCTTTTGTACTATGTTTATTCTGATTACTAATACCAAATTAACTATGGGAAATATTTTATATCACATTTTAGTATCAAGTGTTATCTTCTATTTAATTTATATACTACAATATTTTTTGAGTCAATTGTGAAAAGTTAAATAGTGGCGACATCTTCCTCGTTTATCTTTGTCACAGTCCACAGAGGCACAATGGCATATCCCTTTTTGCTCCTCTAGTCACTTCCCCAGAACAACTTTCACCTCATGTTTATTTGTATTTATATCCAATTCGAGTAGTTTAAGGTCAAGTCACTTCTGATTATAGTATTCAAGGCGCAATGGACGGTTTAGGGGTACAACACTGTTCTCTTTGATCATGCTTGTGACCAAACACCCACGAAAAAAATTCCTTCTTCGTTGTGCCGGTAGATTTGTTCATGTATTACGATATTGTGAATTCGGGATTCAACATTTTGTTTTCCATGATGTAATCGAAGATCATAATTAAAATGGTGGGCTCGTAGGCATTCCCCACTGGTGGAAGGACGTTCATGGAAATCCACTAAAAAACTAATCGTTGCTTCACGGTCAACATCGACAAGACACAATTGTCCGCCTACCAGCCCTGACACCCTATAACCTGAAGTAGTTACGCCACTTTTCTATGTGACACAGTAGTTGGGAGTCCTTCTTAGATGTCCAAAGTGTTAATGAAAAATCTCATAAGGGTCATTCAGGACAGTGGAGCGTAAAAATCTAGGGTCAATCCAGGGACCCCCTGACACAAAATTTATCGTGAATTTACTAAAAATCTATGTAGCTCCATTAACCTTGGTTACCCTATCATTTTCATGAAATTTTCCCAAGTTTGTATTAAATGTATTACATCATCTGGATGGGTTGTACTATCCATCGTAATTAGGTTATACAAATAATGGGGGTGGAAATAATCCAATATGTATCTAAAATGTAAATCAAGTACGGAATCGGGATTCAACACTTTGGTTGCAGTGCATTTTTGGCGTGCCCACTGAATATAATGCTCATCTACTGACTTGTTGAAGAATTCACGACTCATTGTGAGCTCCGGAGAATGCTCATGACCCGTTTGTCTTTTGTTTCTTCACATAGGAACATGTCTCCTCGTAACGACGATTTACTCTAATTCCTCCCATGGAATATTGGCCGTTAAATCTTGACCACCAAACCTAGATGGTGAAGGACTGGCTGACTTGCTTTTTTCTTGCGTTCTAATCATATTCACTGAACATTAACTCGTTCAAAGATGTAAATCTTAATGATTTGAGGGATAATTGGAGCGATGGTATGTCAAGGTTTGGTTTTAGATTTGGGAAGAACAAACATTTTATACGGCCCGATTCATAAATCAGATGCATTTCTAGTAGACGGTGTGGAATCGACTGCGGCATATGCTGATGTTAAAACACAAGTCTGAAATAAAAATGAGGTTATTTTCCCATTACCAGTTTCTATTCCAACTCTCGAATCGATCTCGTAACTGTGACTGACGAAGTTTTAATCAAACCAAATTTGGTTGCTATGTCGGAACATTCATACAATAATGCATCAATGGAAGGTTAGAAAGCACTTCAATTACCTTCTTTTATAAAATAACTTCATTTATTACAATCGATGTCACCTTACACCAGCAAAACCTTAAAAGACGCAATCTGCCCCCTTCTCCAAAACCCTTGTTTTCTTGAATGCTATCAATCTCCCAATAATCGTTCATAATTTCTCAACCACCCTCACATATTCGTTACAGGGATTCATCAGCAACACAAGATAGTGACATATATCACTTTCCTTCATCGTTTTCTTCTTCACGACTCCACCACCATATTCCTTCACCTGTTTCAAACCCTCACACCACCACCCCTACCTAATATCCATCGCACTTCTCATTCACATCTTCGTCATCGCCCTGGAATCCTCTGGCCTCCTATTCTCTAACATCTCTCTTTGTGATGTACTCATTGTCAGAGCGGTAGGGGCCAGGTGTTCGAGGCATGGAAAGAGTGGCTGAAGGTGGTCGGAATAGCTAGGGTATGGATTGACTATGTTGATATGCAGGCCGCTATGGAAATGCTTGGACTTGACAAGATAAAGGTAGTTGTAGTTATTGTTTTTATTCATGCATGTTCGTTTTATTTTTTATGTGTAGTTTTGGATTGTTGATTACTAAAAATGTGTGTTAATTATAATATATTCATATTGGTTAGCATGTTGTGAGTTAATAGAGCGTTGTGGATAACTTTGGGATTTTCTTTGCAGCTATGAAGTTGTTGGAGAAGGTCAGTCTTTCATCCCTCTCCGGGTCAACAAGCTTCATTAAGAAATGGCCTGGAGTATTGGAAGGGTTAACGTTCTTCCTAGACAATTACTATTTATGGTTTTAGGTAGACATACCTCCCACACATCAATTCATTTGACAAATAACTATCTACTAGTTTAGATCATGTAATTCAACTAAATCAAACCTTTCAAACTAGTTCATGTTAAGGTACAAATCATTAGTAACATTAGAGTACAAATATCCCCAAAGTACTTTCACGATTCGTTACATTTTCTTTGTCTACTTTAATACATTAAGTCTTACTATGTATTTCTCATTTTGTTTTACAATTTACTTTTTCTAACAATTTGTATATTAGTTTCATAAAACTACTTACTTGTATTGACCATTGAATATGTACATGGAGTGCATTTATGAATACATTTATTTTACTAAAAGCCACATTTTCTGACATTAAGATGGTCGATTGATATTCCGATCTCGAAACTCAATAAGTGGTCCATTAATAGAGAACAAAAACTATTTCGAAACAGAAACCAACATAGAAACGCAACAAACACTCATCCAAATCCCTTTTCAATATTGCAAGCTTAATTTCTTGCCTTCGACATGTGATTCGATATTACAACATTTGCCAATGCAAATGAGATACTATAAATGATATTGTTCTGATTGCAGAAGTTCATTCTACCGATCTTGATTCTGGCTCGATGCAATGGCTACAAATTCCAAAAACATACTTGCGATACCGGAAGTAAGTTTCATGAACGACGATTTCCTTTGGTTCTGATATTGAAAAAATACCAAGGCAGTTAAAAATAGCTACTACGCTGCTCGGAAAGGCCATGCTAGATTATTTTCAATGGAGGTAATAGTACCAACGTGCAAAGACGGGGTTGTTTCTATGGTGGTGCTAGGTACTATAGTCTGTAACCGCCGTCATGTTACACCTTTCATCGCCTTAAATTGCTCAGCCTTACACTAGTACCTCCTGTTAGACCACCTAACGATAAAACCAATTGCAAAAAAGCTCAAATGTATAACTTTTAAAATTAGAATAATTTTTTAAAGTCTTGCATAACTTAAGGTTAACCTCATTTCTATGAGAGTCTGTACTTTTTATTTTACATAACTTTAAAATACAACTTATTAAAAATAAGAAAAAATATAAATATTTTTTAAGGTTTTGCATATTTTTATGTAGCATTGTTTTTAAAAATTGTAAAAACAAAAATGAATAGATTTTTTATTTGGAATAAAATAAAATGAGAAAGCGAATCCTTAGAAATATATGGTATAACGTAATAATGTACAAAATTAGTCAACGTAGAGAAGTTCTCCTATTAGACCGACTAATAGTTAAACTAATCATAAAAATATCATTTTATGATTATATTATTATATTGTTATTGGTCTTCTGGCTAATTTTCTTACTCAAATCGAGCCTCACAATTATCGTATGGCTCTCCGGGATCCCTAGTTGGTAGCTACGTTGGATGACAAGATTGTTGGTCTTCGTTGTTAGAATATGTGGAATTTAGTTCCACGTCCCCCTGATGTGAATATTGTTGGATCCAAGTGAGTTTTTGTTTTAAATATTGGCCTGAGAGACCGTGAAGCATTACAAGGCATGTTTTGTTTATCAGGGTTTACTTCTGGGTTTTGATTTTGATCATACCTTTTGCCTAGTGATCAAAGCCTCCATTATTCCCACTATTCTTGCCACATCCACTATGTGCAATTGACCCTTGTACTAACCGGATGTCAACAATGGTTTTCTTAATGGCATACTCGACGCTCCAGTATATGTGGCTCAACGTGTTGGCTTCAAGGATCCAGTTAAACATAATTTTGTGTTTCGCCTATGAAAAGATATTTATGCAATTAATCAGGCTCCTCGTGCTTGATTTGAGAAATTTAGTGCCTATCTCCGGGAGCTCGATTTCGTCTGCATTTCCTCTGACACATCCTTGCTTGTTTTCTCTCGTGACAATGTTCTTCTTTATCTTTTGGTGTACATTGATGATATTGTTCTTAGTGGTAATGACTACATTGTCATTCATTAGTTTATCCCTGCACTAATAAGAAGTTCGCTATTAAGGATCTTTTGAATTATTTTCTTGGTCGGGAGGTTTCCACTACTTTGGTTGACTTGTTCTTGGGGGAGGGATAAGTATGTTCGTGATATTTTTCGAAGAGCAGTTATGACTAACGTTGCTCCTGTCTCCACTCCTTTTGTGCATTCCTCTAAGCTTCTCAGAAGTTTAAGTGAGCTATTTGTTAATCATACTACCTATCAATCTCAGGTTGGCGGGTTGCAATACCTCACCATTACTCGTCTAGGTTGAGACTTTGCTGTTAATTCAGTCAGTCATTTCCTCTAGGGCCCTAATGATGATCACTTTGTAGCTGTGACTCACATTCTCAGATATGTCAGCGGTACCCTTCACTATAGTTTATCCTTTCTCTCTGTCGCTTCCACTGGGCTCACTAGCTTAAGACTCGTCACTCGACTTATAGTTGTGTTGTTTACCTTGTTGGCAATCTCGTTCTTAAAGTGCCAAAAAGTAGCCGACAGTTTCTCATTCGCGTTCGGAGTCTCAGTACTGTGGTTTGGTCAACACTGTGGCAATGGTTTTCTGACATTTTCATTTACTTCGTGATCTTTATTTTATGCTTTCTGAGTCACCTCTTTTGCTATATGACAACAACGAGATCTTTCTTATTTGCAAGGATGAAGAAACGGATAAAAATATATTTAAAAAATAATATATCACTCAATAAATATAAGAATGTTAGGGGGTGGAAGCCCCATCTAGATCCGTCATTTTTATTTTAAAAATTAGAAGAAAACTTTCTTTTACAAACATTTCTGTCTTGAAAGTTTTTTACTCGCGTATACTCATTATGTCCCATGAAAAATTACATTTTTTTTTAATTTTTCGTTTGCCCCAACTAAAATGAATGTGAAAATTATTCAAAATGATGAAAATTTTGTTGTTAAATTTTCATGATGTAATTTTAACAATTTTGAAACTGGATCCACTAATTTTTTTTTTGTAAATATCCCTACTTTTCACTATTACAAACTGACATATCAGTTGGGACAAAAATAAAAACGGAGTATGTCAGCTTTCATGGTACAAAGAGTATACTCCCTCCGTCCCAGCTTAATTTGCACAGTTGTTTTTGGGACACTGTTCCAAAAGCAAAATTTGACCGCATATTTGAATAGATATATGAACAATAATATATACATATGTGATATTGTTCAATTCGTCGCAACACGTAGTTTCTGAAAAGTAACTTTTTATTTGCCGTTATTATACGTAGGTAAAGATATTAACTGCCGAACATATTTCTTGAACTGCGTAATAATGATTGCTGTGCAAATTAAGTTGGGACAGGGAGTAGCCAAATTTTGCAATCAACAACCACTCAGTGGTGAGTAGTGAGTAGTTGGACTAGTCATGTACGACATAACATGAGACCTCTCAATTTCTCACCTTTGGAATTTTGCAATTGAAAAATGGGTCTCTCGAGCTACTATCTCTAACTACAATTTGTCCTTGTCCTTTTCTTCCACCGGTTTTGGACCTCCGCCAACTAATTCCTGTGTAGATTTCAATGGAAGGGACCTCCTGCTTCTTTAATAAATACTCCCTCGGTCCCACCATAATTAACCTTTCTACTCTTTCGTCTCACCTCAAATTTTATAAAATACTTTTTACGTTAACCACTAGTAAATTTAAATGTATAGTAATGAAATGTAAAAAGTCAATACTTAAAACTACTTGTAATGATGAATTCAACAGTATCACATATGACAGTATTATTGCTCGATTAATTTAAATATGTGATTAAAATTCGATAGAAAATAATATCGAATGGTAAATGTGAAATTTGAATTGTGACTTGCAAAGGTATTTATATATGCTGATTTGACAGAGAAGGTGAGGTTTTGAAATGAAAAAAAAACTAGATTTCATCATTACAGTAATCAGTTTGTTCAGTTCGAATGGCATCTGCAGTAATCAAATCCATACCCAGGCCAGTTGGACACCATGACGATTCAATGTTCCATGTCATGGTAATCCATCCAAATTCGGATCCTAACATTTACAACTTGTATAAAAAAAGTATTTATATAATCCAAGAGACTTGTAAAACTATATTTGATTACAGATCTGTCTAGCTACAGTGCGAATCGTGAAAACTTTCCCAACGGCTATTTTCTCCGGCGACGCCGCAATGGCGGGGCTGCTGCCGGACCCTAAACCATCGTTCTCTTATGCCCAAGCCCTGAACACCCAGTTACTCAATGAACTCCGGCCTCTACCTGAGAAACCAATTGCTACAGCTCCTACTAAACTCAGGGTAGACCACTTGGGTGAGCCCGGTTTGAAATTTACAAACGAGGAATGCGAAAGGCTGGAGGTCCCACTGCAATGGACGTTAATCGGCAAATTCTCTCGCAGCAGACCTCAGATGGATCGCCTTCGCAAAGACTTCCAAACTGCCGACTTCAAAGATCACACTGATATTAACCTTCTGGACAATCACCAGGTATTGATCAAATTCTCATTGCCAGAAGACTATTACAGGTGTTGGCTTCACAAGGTCTGGAACTTCGGTTCTTACTCTATTAGGATTACTAAATGGGTACCCAATTTTAATCCTCAGGCAGATTCACCAATAGTCCCAATCTGGGTCTCTATGTATGGTTTACCTCAGCAATTCTTTGATGAATGGGCTATGATGTCTATTGGGAATTTACTTGGTAAACCAATCAAAGTAGATAAAGCAACCCTTAATCGAACCCGACCTCATGTTGCTAGAGTTTGTGTTGAAATAGACCTAACTGCCCCTTTGATAGAAAGAGTCTGGATTGATTATAGGGACATAGGATTCTGGCAATATGTAGAATATGATGGTGTCCCAGATTACTGCTCTAATTGCCTGAAATTAGGCCACTCTAGCTCTTCTTGCAGGAATGATAATAGTCTATCCACCCTTCATGCCTGGAGACCTACAGATAACTCCAAGCAAACAGGTAATATGGCTTATTCTAAAGATGCACAGAGAAGGACACCAGGTATAGGGATGAAGCCCTCTTCCTCTGGTCTTACCATTTCTGAAAAAAGATACCAACCTGTCATTAGGAATACATCAAATGCATTGTCTCAGAAAGTTACAGGTCAGGAAGCCAAACATACTTCACATACAAACATAGAGGACCAGAATATTGCTACTGTAATCACAACAAATCAGGTTCCTTCTAATCTCACTTCAAAGGGTAATGATATAGTTACTGGTAACATGTGTGATAAGGCGTTGATATGCATGCTGATAAGAGCGTTGGAAAAGCTACGATGAAATCTGATACTATATCTGCTGCTGCTAATAGTTTTCATGTTCTATATGATTTACCCACTGAAGATAACAATATAAATGTTGTACCTTCGGTCTTGGCTGTTTTGTCACATGAAGACCATGCACATATAAATGAATCTGCTGAGAATAAATCCCAAACTCTAATTACTACTGAACAAACTGTCTCTCGCCCTGACTTAATTGCTCCTACTTTGATCTCAGATAACAATCATTCTGAGTTGTGTGATCTACCTGCTAATGAGTTGTGCGATCTACCTGCTATGCACAATGTTCAATCTGCTGTCTCCACCTATGATAATGAGTTGTGTGTCTTACCGGCTTTGCCCCATGTTGAATCTGCTGTTTCCCCTCATGATAATGAGTTCTGTGATTTACTTGCTTTGCCCCATGTCGAATCTACTGTTTACCCTTAGGACAATGATTTATGTGATTTAAGTACTTTGCCTCATGTTCATAACGAAGACCACACCAATACAAGTACTTCTGTTGTGGATAAGACTCAAAACATGTTTACTAAAGATTCAAAGACCTTTCAAACTGATTTGCATGTTTCAAAATTAATAAAGGATACAAATGCAGCCATTTTTAACTTGGACCCTATTTTGGAAATGCATAATACAGATAACCCAAATGGTCTTTGCAAATTACAAAATCCCTCTGTTGCAAAGGACTTACAACCTCACTCTGATGTTAATGATGGTTCTATAAGCTATGCATCAGAACTTGAAAACACTTACGAAATTTTAACCGCAAAACTTTCAAAGGAGAGGTTTAAACAAGATATGATTAGGTCTCAAAACAGATTCAATGCTTTAGCACTGAAAAGCATGTCCAGGGCTAAAAAATCTGTATGACACGTCTTTGGAAACTTGCTGCTTCTGTTCTTCTCTTATGACAGGTACTTGAAGACAAAAAACCAAATGGAGAATTTATTAAGACTGCTAGGATTTTTGCTTTGGAATGGATGACACTGGATGGAGGGATTGAGGGATTATTAGCAAAGCAACAGGAACAAATGGAGGACTCAGATTCATTTCAAAATACAGAGAGTGGATTTTGACCTGCAAACAAGATGCTAGTAGGGATTCGGTTCTGAGTATATTACTCCGGGGGGAGTTATATGCAAGGGGCTAAAACGGAGGGTTACCTCTTTTTGTCGACACGGGTGTTGGAGGCAAAAAAAGTAGGAGGCCATTTTAGACCTCGCCTTTGGGGACATGCCTTTTCTTTACCTACACGGGGGTGTGGAGGTAGAAGGAAGGGATTACATATTGCTTGTTTTCGATGTAATATGCAATGGAGATAAGCCTTCGGGCAACCGATGTAAGCCTTCAGGAAACATATGTAAATCTTCGGGTAATTGCAGCCAAATTATTGGCTACTTTTGAGCTTAATGAAAAGGGAAGGACACCCTCCAAACCCCATCTAGAACGGTTTAACTTTTTTTAAAAAAAATCTAAATTATTACTTAACTTTCTAAACATTTACTAAAACTATAATATAATACATATATTATTTTGATTAGTAATATAATAAACATTATAAATTTACAAATATCAATTAGTAAACAAAGAATTTTTTATTCGAATAAAAAATAAATAGTATAATTTAAATATTTTATAGAATTATAATTTATCTTCTCTTTAAATGTCTCCTGACTGATGACCTCTCATTAAATTATGAACTATCCACCTTTTTTTGCTTATAGTATGCTGTATTAATTTAATTATACACTAACTTTTACAATTAGTTAACATATTTTAAAATTATATTTAGTACTTTTTATATGTTGTATGTTATCTTATACCTCTATCTATGAATGACACGTGGCACTATCACGGCTGTCCACATCAGCTTGCCACGTCACTATTTACCATGCATTTTCTTACCAAAATAATTTTGCTGCTCAATTATTAACCCATTTGTAACCGAACCATTATAATGTCATTCATTTCTAACATAACCTCCACTAGCTTAATAATGTTGCTCTAAAACCATTTGTAACCGAAACATTCTAATGTCATTCATTTCTAACATAACCTCCACTAGCATAATTATGCTGCTCTAAAACCATTTGTAACCGAACCATTCTAATGTCATTCATTTCTAATGTCATAATTATTTTTAGCTGGGAGTGGGAGAATTTTTGATGAGGTGGTTCTGTTTTGGTAATCTGATATGTTTTAAGCTCAACTTTCTGTTCTTTTTCGAGTTTTGGATTGAACAATTGGGGAGGAATGATTCTTTTTGCTGTTTTTTGTTTGAATTGAAGTGCTGCTCTGTTTCTGATTGGGTGATGCA
>JAULKJ010099670.1:0-15573 GCA_032355405.1 Rubia balearica | reverse complement strand
AAGAAGGAAACGCGAGTGACTTCACTCGCGTTTGAGGTGGCATCAGCGGACGGCGGATGACGGTGACAGACTGATGTTTTGCACACGAGAGGTGAAGTTTAATTGCGTATGTTTTTTTCTCTAGGCTTTGCTGAGCTTTAATAATTTGTGACTGAGTTCATGATCAGTAAATGATCTATGGTGTAGTGGTTAGGACTCTATCTTCTGATGTTACAGGCTTGAGTTTGAATCTCGTTAGTAGGCCTTGTTTTTTGAAGAATTTATATTCTTGAAGTTTTACACAAACACTTGTTGAGGTTTAAGATTTATGTGGCTGAGTACATGATAAGGAAAGGTTATTTGGTGTAGTGGTTAGTCTTCTATCCTCTGACGTTGTAGACCTGGGTTCAAAACCCACTAGGACAGTTTTTTTTGAAGAATTTATGTTGTTGAGATACTATAGTTTTTTTGTTGAGGTTTGTAGCTTTTTTCCCCTCTCATGTTGATGTTTTCCATTTTTTCAGGTGAGTTTTAGTTGACATGATTCGATGTTTTGTAATTTTTTGGGTGATATGGATTGATATTTGTAGTTTTATTTTTTATTTTCTCATGTTGATGTTTTTCACTTTTTGGGTGAGGTTTCGGTACTAGGAGTTGATGTTTGTAGTATTTTTTTTTCATTTTCCGACTGAGGTTTTGGTAATAAGAGTTGATGTTTGTAGTGTCTTTTTTCTCATGTTGATTTTCATTTTCTAAATGATTGAGGTACTGTAACTTTTTGCTGATGTTTATAGCTTTTTTTCTCTCTCATGTTAATGTTTTTCAATATTCGTGTGAAGTTTAATTGATATGAGTTGATGTTTTGTCATTTTTTTGGGTTGATATGGATTGATATTTGCAGTTTTTTTAATTTTCTCATATTGATGTTTTTCATTTTCCGGCTGAGGTCTTGGTAATAGGAGTTGATGTTTGTAGTATTATTTTTCTGATGCTGATATTTTTCATTTTTCAAATGAGTTTCAGGTATTAGGAGTTGATGTTTGTAGTTTTTTGGTGATGTGGGCTGATATATATAGTTTTTTCCTTAAAAAATTGTTGACGTTTTATGATTTTTTGAGTGAATAATTTATGCTCTTGTGGTGCCGTAGTTTTTGTTGTTGATGTTTTTATTTTTTTTTCTCATGTTGATATTTTTCATTTTCTGGATGAATTTTAGTTGATATGAGTATCTTTTTAAAATTTTATTTGGTTATATGGGTTGATATTTTTGCTTTTTTTTTCTCTCATGTTGATTTTCATTTTATCGTTGAGTTTTATGTGATACGAGTTGATGTTTGTAGTTTTGGGGTGACATGGGTTGATTTTTTGTAGTGCTTTTTTTCTTATGTTGGCATTTTTTATTTTCTGGGTGAAGTTTAGGTGATAAGAATTGATGTTTTTAGTTTTTGGTTGATATTAGCTATTTTTGCAGTTTCTAATAAAAATTGATAATTGAAGATTATATATATATATATATATATATTTTAATGATTTTTAGTTGATGTTTTGTTAGTTGTAGTTGACGTTTTTTTCAATTTTTTGTCGATTTTTAATATATCTTTTGCTCTTTTATTTGTTTTTATTTATATTTTTGCTCCAATTTTTTAGTTGATGTTTTTTTATTATTTTTCGTTGATGTTATGCTATTTTTTGTTGATGCTTATACTTTTTAGTTTTATGATTTATTTATTTTTTTGCATTTTTATATCATATTTTAATATATATTTTTTTCATTTTTTTTGCAGATTACAGATGGCGGGAAAATGATGGAAAAAAATTGGACAAAAAAATCTCTGGAAAAATATTAGTGATAGGTCCATGTAAAGTTATTAGAAAAGTACCCGGTAAAATTATTAGAGATATGTCGTTGGAGCTAGAATATAGCTAGAATTGCATAAATGCCCCTACATAAAGTTTAGGCTGCCTCACAGGACCATCTCAACCATTTTACATAAGTGTAAATATAACGTTAAAAACTATATTCCGGCATTGGCTGGTCATTTCAGACCATTGACCAATCAGAAATGACCAAAATGACATTTCAGCATAATACAATAGTTTGAAAGACAAAAATACCCTTTGCCTGCTGCTGTTCTGCAACCACCACAGCCGCCCGAGGCCAACCCGCGGCTGCCGCCACCACCACCACCCAGCTCCACCCACCCCCGTCACCGTCAACCACCCTCACTTACCACCCCATCTTGTACCGTTACCCCTACATTCCATCGCCATCCTCGCCACCACCACCACTACAAGAACCCGCCCACCGCGACCACCACCACCCAACTCCAGCCTTGCCACCCCCATGGCACGAGCCCTAGCACCACCTCCCCGTGCAACCTTAAATCGCCGTTGTCCCTTCGTTCTCCATTGCACCACCTCCCTGTGCCAACTCGCTGCGAACAACATCAACAATTTCAGCTACCCTTCGTTCTCCCTTGCGCTGGAAACTCGGGTCCTAGGAGGCCCTAACAACACTAGCTCCGGTGAAACCAATGTAGTGAAGATCGGCGTGGCCATAAGCGGCGCCAATCTATGGGAGGGTGTTGATCGGAAGCGGTGCCAAAACGCTTACAAACCTGGCCAGAAGCGGCGGCGATCGACGGGAGAATGGGTTAGCAACAAAGATCGACGGGAGGGTGGGATTATCGCAGATAAGCAGGAAGAGGGGTACCAGGGAAAGAAGAAAAAGGAGGAACAAGGTGGGCATAAATGGTTAGGGACTAGAATTAGTGGCATAATAGTCAATTCCTCTTATTATTTTTAATTTTTATCTTTTGAAGGGGATAACATCATCTTTTCAATCAAATTCGATCTTAAAAATGGTAAAATTGTACTTGCATCAATTATATGGGATTATATTTACACTTTTAATTATTAAAAAATTATATTTTCACTTATAGAAATTATGTAGGGTTATATATGACTTTTCTCTTCGTCTTTTGGACATTTGAAAAACGATGAAAAACTGGTGGGCTCATTCTTGAGCTAAATGTCTACAATCATGCTACATAGGAATAACATACGTGAAAGCATCAAATTGTCAAAGCTCTTTATTGCCATTTGTCATCGAGGTGTGGTTATCTTTGACCCACTTGAATATCACCGCACAAAATGTGCAATTTTGTAAAATTTATGGCTGTCCAATTTGGTTAGATTTCATTAAAATTTATGAATGATGATGCAACTATGCAAGAGATGACAACAAAAGTTAACACCATTTATCTTATTAATTAAATAAATAAAAGCGAATCTACATTCAAAATTCAAAATCCGTAATAAATAAGGTTAAATAAAAAAATCTCTGAATTCAGTGAAGTGTAACATCCATTTTAGTAATGAAAATTTAATAATTTTAAATCAGTTACCACTAGTACATGCATTAATAGATTATACTCCGAATTATATATTATTCATAGGTTACATTATAGTGGAAAATGTTGGTCAAATTTCATAATGTAATTATAATAAGTCTTTGAAAAGGCAAGTTTTTAAAAATTTATATGACTAGTAATATTCGTCAATTTATACGATCGATTTAACATGCAGTTGTATATGTGCACACAATCGATATGCATTTATAAATATCGATAACCACATGAAAATGATATGGTATCCTGTTTCACAGACTAAATTTTAGTCAGGTACTGTTTGTCCCATTTTTTTCATCATTTTTCCGCCATCTGCAAAAAAATATTAAAAATATTTTTAAAATACAAAAAATTAATATAATCATCGAACTGAAAATTATAAGTATCAGCAAAAAATAGCAGAATATCAATGAAATTTTTTTTTAAAAAAACATCAACTAAAAAATTAAGCAAAAAATATATTTAAAAATAAAAATTGAAAAAACATCGACTACAACTAACAAAATATCAACTAAAAATTATAAAAACATTAACAAATCTTCATTATCAAAATTTTAATTGAAACTACAAAAATCAACTAATATCAAACAAAAACATCAATTCCTATCACCTAAACTTCACCCAAAAAATGAAAAAAGTCAACATAAGAAAAGAAAAACTCTACAAAAATATCAATCTATGTAGCCCAAAACTAGAAACATCATCTCGTATCACATAAAACTCACCGAGAAAATGAAAAACATCAACATGATAGGGGAAAAAGCAAAAAATACCACCCCATATAACCAAAAAAAACTACAAAAATTGACTCATATCAACTAAAACTAATCCTGAAAATGAAAAATATCAACATGAGGGAAAAAAATAAAAACATCAACAAAAAAAACTACAGTACCTCATTCACTCAAAAAATCATAAAACACCAACAATTTTTTTATATAAAAAAACTACAAATATCAACTCATATCGCCAAAAAGCTACAAACATCAACTCCTAATACCCGAACCTCATTAAAAAAATGAAAAACACCAGCATCAGAAAAATGACAATACAAACATCAACTCTTGTTACCAAAATCTCAGCCGGAAAATGAAAAGTATCAATATGAGAAAATTTTAAAAAAACTGCAAATATCAATCCATATCAACCAAATAAAGGACAAAACATCCAGTCATATAATTAAACTTCACACGAATATTGAAAAACATCAACATAAGAGGAAAACCACCCCCCAAACATCAACAAAAACATACAGTACCTCAATAATATACAAACATAAACTCCTAACACCTGAACCTCATCCGGAGAATGAAAAACATCAACAAAAGAAAAAAAGACACAACAAACATCAACTTCCAACACCTGAACCTCATCCGGAAAATGAAAAACATCAACATGAGAAAAAAGACACTACAAACATCAACTACTATTAGCAAAATTTTGGCTAGAAAATGAAAAACATCAACATAAGAAAATAAAAAAAAACTATAAATGTCAATCTACATGACTAAAAAAAACTAAAAAACATCAACTCATATAAATTAAACCTCACAAAATATGAAAACATCAACATAAGAGAGAAAAAAGTTATAAACATCAACAAAAAGTTATAGTACCTCAATAATAAAAATTCTTCAAAAAAAAACCTAGTGGGATTTGAACTCGGGTTGCCAACCTTAAAGGCTAGAGTAAGAACCACTACACCAAAAACACATTATTGAACGTATACTCAGTCAAATTATATTAAAACTCAACATGTACCTCAAGAACATAAATACGTCAAAATAAATGATCTGGTGGGATTCGAACCCCAAACCTCTTACCTCAAGCACAAAGTACTAACCACTAGACCAGAGAACCTTTAATTATCATCAACTCAGTAAAAAATTAATAAAACTCAGTAATCTCTTTGAAAATAAAAAAATATATAAAATAAACCTTAGCAGAAGCTCCGCCGTCGACTTCGCCGCTGCTCGACCTCACCTCTGTTCACCATCGACAATGCGAATCTACACGCGCGACCTTCTTCTTCAATTACGTGCGTGGATCTCACGCGCGCCACTGCCTTGCCTCTGCCAGCTTCTCCACCAGCGTCTTCGCCCTAGCTCCGTTGTCGCCTTTGCCTTAACTCCGCTGTCGCCTTTGCCGTAGCTCCGCCTTCGCTTTTGCCCTAGCTCCGTCGTCAACCATCGCCGCTGCAATTACGACCTCCACCGCTGCAATTACCTGTCGTTGCTCTGGTTTTCACGTCGATCACAGTGCCTGTATCTCCGCCGTGAGCTCGTCAATCTCCGTCGTGAGCTCGTTGATCGCAGCACCGGAGGAGAAGAACCGATGACATAAACCGATGGTTTCATGACAGAAAACGAAGGCGGAGGCGGTGGAAATCCTGTTGTCACTGGCGATAAACCTGCAGACAAAGCATATTGGCGAAAATCCGATGAAAAACTGACGAGATTCCAGCGTCTGGTGGTGGTTACCGGCTTCAGGCGGAGGTTTCTGATCAACAGAGTCAGTTTCTAATCGGATGCAGAAAAAATGAAAATCCATATTTTTTGTTGTATTTATGGTATTTTGATAATTGCATTGTAGATCCCTAAATTTAACGGTATATTTTTTAAAAACCCATCCCAAATGAAATTTCTTATAATTGCATAATAAACCCTGCCTAAAGTTTAGACTGCCTAAAACAAGAATTTTTGTATGAAAATTAAGGAAAAAGATTGTATAATCTCGGATATTGTTGCTAAAGCCGTGGAATACAACAAATGAAAAGGTTTATTTTGCCAAGCAATCCGAAAGAGAGAGGAATTTATTGAAAATATTGAGGGAAACCGTGTCACTCCAAATAAGTTGGAGGGTTAGGTATAAGATCAACGACATAAATGTACCATGCAATGATAGGGAAACAAGCCTGGATTTTACTAATGAATAATGAATCATTTTTCGCCAGATTCATCCTAATAAATTTTTGTAAGCGACATGATCAGCTCAACGCCAACCCAAAACTAGGCGACTCCTGAGGATGGATGGGGCCACTATATAGAGCGTAGCTAGTCAAATTACATTTAAAGTGGAAGATTGTGATAGGTGGACAACGTTGTAGTCCAAACTAACCGGATCCCAAACAACCAAACATATACCATCTCAAAATGCAAACCCTCCCAAGGCTAGTATTTAAATTCAATCAACTAATCACGACAACAAATCGTGAATAACGCCCATTTTTAATATCATATTCCCCATGCACACTATCAAGGAGATTACTAAAATTCACATCTCTCAACAGAACTTTGGAGCGATTGATTTCCAGGCTTGAGATAAATAAGATCTAGAATAGTACACGGTTAAGTCATGATACCACACTGCTTGGGAGAAAAAGCAAGCAAATTAACCACCGTGTTCCACAGGCCATGTGACGAGACCAAGACTAATGCATACATGGAAACAACTTTAGCACAATAACATCCATGAAAATGTAAAATTCACTATTCGAGGATGATATAGGGAGCACGCTTAACAAACCCAGATTTGCGGAAGAGAGGAATGAACATCTCCTTAAAATGGCAGATGTGTTTTAAGTGCGACGAAACAGTTGGTCATGTGATCTTCGAATGCGACTATGCAAAACTAGTGTGGAAGACGTGCATAGTACTCGGTTTGGATTTCGGTTAAGGCACTTTACCATCACTGGGAGAGTGATTGCGAGGATGGTTCATAAGAAGTCCGATAAGGACGACAAAGAACTAACATATATTGTCATATGGGGGAACCTAGTACGTTCTAACCAAAATGAATTTTAATTAGACATTTATTAATACAACCCTAATCAGTGAGACCTAAAAAACGGTTTTTGCAATCACAAGTGTTGTTGGACAACACAAACAAACTAGCCTGCTCAATTCAGATACAACATCAGAGGATCTCTAACAACGAACATCTTTAATAGTCAATCCTTGCGAATAGAACGATATTGTTGGGATATACATCTTTAATGACTAAAGAAAGGAAGACGTGTCAGACCACCATATCTATGAACAAACTCTGATAATGACATATGCGACTTTTTGCAAGAAGATGAAAAACGTAACTGTAGTATCGTGTGCAGGGATAAAAGGAACCCTCTATAAGTGGAAGTTATTAAGAAATTTTAAGTATTCTCGCCAATCCAAGCGGATCTCTCAACAGTCCTTAATGTCGTGAACAAATCAACAAGAGGAGGATCACACACATCGTTAGAAATACAGACTGTAAAAATGCACCGTGATCAAGTAGTCTCCCAAAATTTAACCGAAAATTAGACTAATGATCAGGGAAATTCAATTTCTCAGGATAGTTTTTATTAGGTTCTTTATAGGCGTGTTAAACGATATTTAAGCTCATTTGTAACTCAATTTACCAAAGTTATGAAAATCACTTCAACTGATTATTTATTTATTTTTTATAGAAAAAGGAAAACAAACCCTTCAGTGGACTGCTCTATACAACCATTGAATTTGAGCACTTAGAGAGGTGATTTAGATAGACTTAAGAGTGCTTGCTTCATGCACAATACTGACGTCACAGTTCACTCTTCTTCTTGTAATAATGCTAACACATCAAAACATGAATGCATGCAATTAAAAGATTTGGTATCGGTAACGATCAATATCGAAAATGAATGGAAATTAATATCGAAATGTCCTTCCAATTTGCTGAATAGTCAATTTTGTACATACAACCGACATTCACATATTCTTGCTACTCGCCGTTGTGAAATTTGGTTATTCATCTAGTCAAAATTTATTAATTTTAACCACAAAATTAAAGTTGTACACAAGTAAAAATATTATTTTATAATATTGTTAATAAATTCGCTATAAAATACATATTTTAATTTTTTAAATTATTTTAAATAAAATATTAATGATCTCATCAAATATTTTTTTATTCAATTGAAAAAAAGTCCACGTGTTCGAGAAAATGGAACAGATGGATGGAGTACAAAATTTTGGCCTTCTCCCGCTGATATTTTATTTTCTTGAAAACAAAATTACAAATGTAACCTGACTAGCCCAGTCTGTCCTCTTTCTAGTCCCTTTTTTTTATGCTTATTTTTGAAGAAAGTCAGATTTTTTTTTACTTTAATGGATGCCACCGGGATTCATAATAGTGAGAAAAAGACCGCGCAGTATTTAGTGTAGTGTGTGTTTTTGTTCGAAGGCGGGGGATTTTGATACCAAAAAAAGAAGAGAGGAAGTGATACAAGAAACGGCGGTTGCATTAAAACCAATAATCACAGTCCAACGGCATGTTTCCCTCCACTATAAAACCACCACCGCCGCCGTCGCCTCCCATTCCTCCGCCTTCCTCCTCCACCGCAGTTAATAGGCTTGCGTATGCGTACGACAAGCCGCCCCCTTTCTTGAAAATCAGATTACGCCAATCCGATTTCGTATATAAGTTATATCCCCTTTGCTGTACACTCCACTTGCCCTCATTTTCCTCTCCCCGCGTACGGAATTCTGCGGAGTCGAATGAAGGACCTCGGAGCTGGCCTAAAGGTGAGAATCGGAACGCTTTTTGTTTGTTTGATTGATTCTTTCACTTGTGTTGCAATCTATGTTCTGATCATTTCGTCTTTTGCTGCAAAGTTGATTTTTTAGCCTTTTTGTTTGTCTTGATACGTGGTTGTTTATCCTTCCTACCGTTTCGTATTTTATGCTTAGCGTGTGAGTGTGAGTGAAACAGTAATCTGGGGTACGTATCATTATCACATGGCCTCGATTACTTTCTGATTTTTGTTGCACAACTTTTGCACACAGAATTTTATTTTGCTTCCTGTTTTGGTTTCAGGTTGTTTTAGGTCTGTTGCAGAAAATTAATTTACGGCTTAGCAGTTTAGGATAATTTACTACTAGTTATCTATGATCTCTATATAAGCTAGATTTTTTGCTTTTTTATGTGCAAAACGATTGTATGAATGTTTGCAAAAAGATAGTGCATGTGCAGTGCAGACGCCTTTAAGTTTGATTCTAAAGTGTTTGCCTTAATTTTCGACATTTTTTTTCCTTGCAGATTTTTTTCCTTCTGTATTTGTTATCCTTCCAGGTTTGAAGGTACTGATATTATAATTTAGTCTAGGTGAAGCTGGCTTACTTAGGATTGCCCCTAGTGTTGTTAGAGAGGAGAGATATTGAGTTGGAGTGTTTTTAGGATTTCTAGACATGTCTGAGAGAGAATCAGATTCTTCTTCTTCGTGGGGTTATGGCCTTTTTGATGTGGACCATATCTTCAGTAGCACTTACTATGGAGATAGTCATCAATATGACATTAACATCTCTCATGACCAATACATGGGAAATGATCATTATCCTTCCATGAATAGCGGCATTAATGTTCATGGGAACATTGAACATGCTCTACCCGAAGAATTCTCACAACTATCAATTGGAGAAGCTCCAGAACCCCCACAAACGGGAGCTGAGTACTCACAAGTCTCCTCTAACATTCAAGATTGCAATGGCCAACCTGGGCTTTACTATCCTGGTAAATAGTGTTTATTCCCCACGCCTACTCCATGGACACATTTTGCACTTCTCATTTTTCACACTGAAATCTTTGTAGGCTATACTTTTGGCCCTGAAGCAACATATGATGCTGGGCATTCTATTTCTTATCCCAGCGATGAAGGAAGATTGAATGGTGGGGATGAATACTCTTATGATTTGGAGATAACAGATGAATTAGAGCTTGATGGTGAAGTGAATAGGAGGCTAAACCAAATGGTTCCTATCCCTGTAAGTATAGCTTACATAATGTATATGCATTTCTCTTACAGTCTAATTTTTCCCTCGGTAGATTGGGTTCTGATCTAGGCATGAATTTTTACTGAACTTTGTGAACTGTCGCGAAGCCCTTCTGTTTTCAATTGGTTTCATGCAGAATAGTTTCTTAACAGTATGGCTACGTTGATCGTTTCTACTGTCAAATCTTCCTAACTAACTAGTGCATTAAATTTAGCTTATATGGCTTCTCTGATCCTATAAAATGTGATCGTTCACAAGAGAAGCATGTGGAGTGTGTAGATATTTTGAAAGTGAGCATATGTCCTGTCACAGTAAGAAGGCTAGAGCCCCACATAACTAACCTCACATAAGATAAGTAGATAACTGTCATTAATGTTTCTTCCTGTTCGAGTTTGTTTGCCCTATGTACCTTATGATCCCCTCGTGATTGCTTAAACCTGCATGTTAATTTGTGTCATGGCTTGCTTTTATCTTACAAACCCATCCTCAAAGATTTTATATTATGAAACTTTTTCAATGATGAAATTCTGATACGAGACATGAACCCTTGTAATGCTGCCCCATTGTCTCTCTTCTTGAGCCATTCTGTAGGTTCCTCAACTTTGTTCACAAAGACAAGCATGAATTAGCTTCTTTTTTTGTCTGCTTCTCTATATCTGTGAAGATTTATAAGTCCCTACTGTACAGATCCTCGTAAAATAGTCAACTCGTCTTGACTTTTTGGAACTCTTTAAATTCAAGTGGCTCGGTATGATTGAAGTTTGTGATTGTTTTTTATGCAGCATGTTCCTAAAATTAATGGAGATATACCTACTGAGGATGAAGCTACTTCAGACCACCAAAGGCTGCTATTTAGGTATCGGCAGGTTTCCTGGTTTATTCTGAAATTTCTTGTAGGATTGACTTTTTTTTCTTGGGGAGGTCTTTGTAAACAGTCTATAATACCATACAATTGCTTTTCCAGCATCTGGTTTCTGTTGAGCATGCTGAAATTTCGAATTTACATGTGTTTGAGATGATACTTTCTTGAGTATTGAAAAAAAATGTCACTGTTGTTTGATGTTGGATTCATTTTACTTTAAGATTGCAGCTATACGACTTGGTTGAGAACAAAATTGAAGGAGATGGCAACTGCCAGGTTAGCACTCTTTTATCTTCTTGAAAGTTCTGTTCTGCATCTTTTTCACTAATGAAGTATATGCATTGTACCTGTGAGAAATTGCTGTTTTCATCTTGTTAGCAGCAAATAGTATTCGTAACATTTACTGGTTTTGCTGGGTATACCTGAAGTGTGTATGTTCTTGCGTAGCTTAGCTAATGAATATGCTCTAATTGAGTCGGAGAATGAGGGTACCTGGATAGTTCTTTATTTGGAACTTAGACATTGAAAAGTATTAAATGATGGATGTAGATACTCATACCAGTAGATGGTGACTAGAGATGTAGCAATCCTGAAACTACCAGTCCCAATGTTTAAAATTTCTGTATCATTGGTATTGCATTATGCAATTCATGTTTGGTCTTTCACTGTAATTTATGATGATATTACTGAGCTCACTTTCTAATGCATCTAATTCCAGCTCGGGGACTGTAATAGAGATTAGATTGGTGATACACCGTCTGAAGGAGCATTAAAGGATGTTATATTTCTGAATCTCTGTCCCATAATGGGCTATTTCTTTTCCTATAGCCCAAGCCTATTTTAGTAATAGTAGGGTTTCATTATTGTTATGAATGCAACACAAAGTTGTCGAAGTTAAGATATGAGTGTCATTTGAACTGATGTTATACTGGTTGCTTAAATAATCTCCTGTTGATTTTACTTAAAAGTTAACATATTTCCTTTTTGGAGGATGAAGCATATGACCTCAAATGGTTTATTGAGTGTGTATTCCCTGACTATGTAACAGCATATTTAAGTGTGATTTTCAACATCTAAATCATGCTTTTTTCACTAATGAAGTATGTGGTGCACCTGTGAGAAATTGCTGATTCATGTTAGCAACAAATAGTAATCGACTAGTTGTAACATTTACTGGTTTTGCTGGGTGTATCTGAAGTGTGTATTTTCTTGCGTAGCTTAGTTGATGAATATGCTCTAAAGGATTTGGGAAATGAGGGTACCCAGATGCGCAGCTAGATAGTTATTTTATTTGTTACCTAGACATTGGAAAGTATTAAACGATGGATCTAGAGACTCGCACCGGTGTACGTTGACTAAAGATGTAGCAATCCTGAAACTACAAGTTGGCCGTTAGGTTCCCAGTGTTTAAAATTTCTGTATCATTTGGTATGCATTATGCAATTCATGTTTGGTCTGACACTGCAATTTAATGATGACTATTACTGAGTTTACTTACTATTGCATCTAAGTCCAGCTCGCCTTTAAAGGCCATTGTATTTCAGCTGAAGCATTGATTTTCATCGAACCATCTTTCCTTCATTCAACTAGGATATATGGACCTAGTTTATAAATGATGTAAAAGACTGCACTGATATGAGGCACATGTGACTTTTTCATTCATATTGGGGCCAGTTTTGAGTAATGAAAATATTCCATGACTCTGAATGGTGCTTGTAGCCAGTTGTTGTGTGGTAGCTTTGAGTTACTCATAGACAATCTTTTGGAAGTCGTTGACCAACATTTTTTGGCCATTGCTTGATGAAAATCTACTTTTCTTACGTAATTTGATGTTTCTCCAGTATGTCAGTTCCATGCTTTATCAGATCAAACCTATTCTATCATATTGACACTGCCTTCTTTATTTCAGTTTCGAGCTATATCAGATCAAATCTATCGTACCCAAGAACATCATGAATTTGTCAGGCAACAAGTTGCCGCTCAGGTGGTTTACTTAAATGTTGTTCTTACACTTATTTTATATGTTTTTTATGGTCAAGTATTCTTATAATCTGTCTTATCATCAGCTCCAAGCCAACCCAGAGATGTATGAGGGATATGTTCCCATGGAATATGCTGAATATTTAACCAGGATATCAAAGTAAGTTAAAGTATTTTCCTTTCTTTCTTTCTTTTCCCCTCGTTTTAAACACGTTGTATGTGCAAAATTTTGTAACATTACTGATTTCCTCTTTGGTATTTGGCTGAAGCAGCAATGGGGAGTGGGGTGATCACGTCACTCTGCAAGCAGCTGCAGATTCCGTATGTTTCCATTTGTTCATACTCCATGTTGCTTCCAAGTTCCTGCACTATTTTTCCGTCTTTGAAAATCACATCCATGCTGCTCTTTCTTGCTTTTTATTACCTCTTTCCACGTAGCATGAACGTTTCTGTTCTCTGCTAATTTTATAGTCTGGTTGGAAACAGTAGTAGGGTTAATGCATGCTGTTTCGATCCTTGTACTGACAAGTTCCAATCTTCTTGGTGTGGCAGTATGGCATGAAGATTTTCGTGATAACTTCGTACAGAGACACTTGCTACATTGAAATTGTCCCAAAAATGCAAAAATCAGAAAGAGGTAGTCTTCTCATTGCGCGGCTCAAGTATTCTGTACTTACACTGTGCACACAGTTTGCCTCGTATTGGTCTCATCCACTTTCTGATTAGTCTGTTTACGATGATGCAGTCATCTACCTCAGTTTCTGGACAGAGGTGCACTACAATTCTATCTATCCTCAAGGAGGAGGTAATAGTCTGAAACTTTGAAGCAGCAACCGCGCGAATGTAGATTCTGCATTTATGTGTTTTCTCATAGTTTGCTTGACGTATCTTATTCGCAGATTTGCTCCCAAGTGAATCCAAGAAAAAGAAGAAAAAGTGGTGGAAGTTTGGAAACAAGCAATAGAATTAGAAGAAAGCATATGATCATGAATTATTAAGGATCTGCTATCCAAAATACTTTGGAACTGGATCTTTTCTGTTTTTTGGATCCCCTCATCATACATGCTAGTTTTCCATGTCAAGCATGCTTTACTAGAGATCCTTCACAGTTTACATAACAACATTATAGTGGAGAAAACCATAGGGCCCTTTCGGGTACTTTCTAAAAAAATAAGTTACAATCACCCCAAGTAGGTGATAGGGATTATATATGGCTCCCCGTACCATTGTAAACTAGCGTCGATGTGTACTACGTATACATCAGGAGATTTTGTTTCCTTAAACTAAATGTCAAGAGAGCAAATCCAATATACAGAAGGTTCATTTTAAGAGTTCGAGAGCTGGATTCCAACCGCAAATATTGCATGGTTAGAATAGATCGATCTCTGTATGATACCTAGTGAATATCATTACTAGCATTATAATGCTTCTAATGAGACCTGTGGTCTCCGATGGAACTGACAAAAGTTTTGGTTGTGCTTTAAACTCCTAATTAAAGTGCAGAGGTGTGTACTAGGTTCATTGTGCAAGGGCATCTGCAAAATCTGCCTCAGAGGCTTAGGTTCGCAACAGCAAAAGAGAGTTAGTTCAGTTTGTTCTGTAGCAGCTAATTTGAGTAAAGGAAAACCAGAAACAACACTGTTCATATTTCATGCACTGATTTCTGAAAGTTGCACAATACATAATGCAAACTGTACGGTACAGCCCTACCGGACTGGGACATTTATCTAATCATTTCCGACAGACATTTAAGGAATAGATTAAGGTAACATGCGAACTGAAACTGCAACACAAGAGGGGTCCTAGGGCCCACAACTTCCAAGAACGGATTAGGATAATTTACGACATTAAACATGACCCCTTATAATGATTAATTTAATGCTTTCTAGAGGCGGTCCCACTGCTGATCTTCCCTGTCGGCGGACGAAGTCTCTCCTCCATGGCCGCGCTCCTCGCCGGCGGACTGCTGGTGGGGGTGGTGCATCAGCATCCCGGAGTACGACGTATTGTAACCGCCACCAATGTTCACATCCGCAGCCGGCGACTGCTCCAGGTCGAAGCCGGAATGTGCGGCGTAGAAACCTTCATCGCGCATTCTGAGCACCGCCATGCTCCCGGCGAAGGTCGAAGGGGAAGTATTGCTTGGGAGGGCGGCGCTGGAGGTGGTGGCAGTGGGCTTGGGGATAGTGCCGGAGCCGGTGTGGGCCCGGATGGACGGCGCGGCTTCCTGGAGAAGCCACGCGATCGTCTGCCCGTCGTTCTTGAGGCACAGCTCTTTGGTCAACTGGAAGATTCGGGCAGCGGTCATCGCCAGAAGGCGGACCCGCCGTCCCCTGCCGTCGACCTTGGAGTGGCGGTCCTTGGTGGTCCCGAGCTCCTTCTTCGGTGGAGGCATCGGCGGCGGGGGCTTTGAAACGACGCCGGAAGTGGCGGCGGCGGCGGCGGGAGTGAGAGCAAGGGAGCCGCTGTTTTGCAATTGGATTTCCCTCTCGCTTGCGTAGGAAACCAATCGGTGGGTGAACACGTCGGAGTTCATGGAGGGGGCGGCGGTGGT
>JAULKJ010099562.1:0-15574 GCA_032355405.1 Rubia balearica | reverse complement strand
ACCTTTTATTATTCTAATTAAACCCCGTCTTTCCATAAAATTATGGAAAGACGGTTTTTCCCAAGACTTTGCCTTAATATAATGATAATAAAGTTTTGAATTCAAAAACTTTGGCTAGATTTTGAAAACGTAATCTTTCCGGAACTGATCATTGATTTTACAAAACTTGGGCTAGATTTTGGAAAGTGAATGCATAATCAATTTCGATACAACATCCATTGGAAAGTGAATACAAAATCCATTGATATATTAATTGGAAAGATTTTGAATAAAGAATTTTAATTACAAAAATTTGGGCCATTTGAATAAGTGTAATTTCTCAACTTTCTAAGGCCAAACAAACAAGTCCAAAAATGCTACAAACCCTAATCAGCCAACTACTATATAAAAGGCTATATGTCTTTCTCATTAAGACAAAACAAGATGCGCAACCTTTCAAGAAAACCCTAACACTATCCATCCTATTTCTCCATCACCTATGTGCATTTTGTTTTCCTCGTCATTTTTCTTCACACCACCACCTCCTACCACTTTCTCACTACCGCTACACTCACCCCATCGAACTTACCATCATCTCATCATTTGCACCACCGTTAGATCTCTCCTGGCACCACCACCGGTCCACCATAGCCGGATCTCTCCTTGCACCATGTCTTTTCTCACTCTGCCATCAGCGTTCTCAGTTCCTCACCACCTATGTGTGTCACTACCATCTGCCTTCATCAATTTTAGTCCAGATCTAGTTAGAGAATAGGTTTTAGAAGTTAGTTTTGTTGTGATGTTGAAATTTTACTGATTGTGTATGAATTCTCTAGAATTTTCATGAAGTTTACCGTCTCAAATTTTTGTTTTCTGGCTGATAATATTATGACTAAATGGTTTTGTTCGGTTTTAAACCGAAATCCAAATTTCAAATTTGGTTCGGATAATTCGGGTTTCTTGGTTATTCGGGTCGAATTTGGTTTTAGGGTTTTCAGGGTTCAACCCGATTAACCCGAATTGAAATAAACCAAAAACCAATTAAACTGATCCGACGCCTATCCCTACTTACGAGCAGGTCTTCTTAGTCCTTACCAATGGTACATTATTAAGTTATAGACAGTAAACATTATTGTATTTTTAACTTATACAGTGAAGCGGAGACACTTCCGAATAAGTTTAATTTTCAAAATTAAAGTAGATGGCCCAGGCTCTTCGAACACCAGCAAGAAAATTTTCGGGGAGAAAGTCCTGATGCTCAAGTTAGTATTATCTCTGTTTTTATATTTCTTTTATCAAAAGCCACTTAATTGATTTGTCTTCTTTTATCTATATTTATAATGTTGAATTGTGTGATCGTGGTCCACGTATTCTGGCCCACTTTCTTGAATCGTATCTAATGGAGCGTGATTGTGGTGAGTGGTTCTTCCATTCTTTGGGCGAGGTGTTTAGCACACCCAGATAGCGATGATCATGGGTCGAGTCAGGGTCGGATCTAATAAGATCCAAACCCGGCCCTAAAAAAATTTAGTTAGACTCGGACCTGACCCTGACTTGTAGGATCTGAAAATCTTAGACCCATACCCAAATCCGATAGGTCTAAACGGGTCTTGGGTCCAAAATGGGTCTAACTTTAAAAAAATTATTTACTAAATAAAATAGGTATTATCTTAAATACAAATAATTCAAGTTCAATATGAGCATAAATTAATTCTTCAAGAAAAAATATACAATACACATCATTTGTTTAATTAAAAATAAAAATACAAAGAAAATATGAAAGTAGTTTAGAAATTTGGATAAATAATATGTACAGTTAGGGTTATATGGGTCTACGGGTTGGGTCTGGGTCGGGTTCTTAATATATTATACCCGGACCCAGACTCGATTTTTGAAATCTAGACCTATACCCGGTGGGTCTAAATTTTTTGGACCCAAACCCGTCCCAAAGGGTCTAGACCCCGTGGGTCTAGGTCGGGTCCTAAACCCATAATCATCCGTACACCCAGCGAAGTGGTTATTCTGATGCTAGATTTTTCTTGAATGGGTATGGTATACACCATTAGCCTCCAACCACGAAATAATGGTAAGTGAAGCGAGAAAAACTTTTTCATCAAATTGGGTGAAGTGACTACATGAGAGAATCTCGGAGAGTGAATGTAATATAATTTTTTCCGTTTGATAAAAAGTTAGGTGTGAAGCAAAAGATGATTTCGTGGGTAAAGTAAAGTGGGAAGATGTAACTGTACATTGTGTTCCTATAACATTGGGTAGTGGTTACTAGTGGGGTGAAAGTGGGGCAAAATTTTGAATTATAAATCAAACGATATGTGAAGTAATGATTAGTTGGAGCTTATTAAAACTGTGCATTTTCCGGTATTGGGTTTGGACTGACACACTTAAGCATATTTCTTGGGAATTTGATTTACAGAGTATATTTTTTGTATGTTGACATTTATGGTTTTTTTTTGTTTAGTTGGTTCATTTGCAGTTGTACTTTCCTGGAATTTTCGAGAATCCGACAAATTATAAGGGTGATTGTGTGTAAAAGCTAAACTACCCTTTGTGAGGTTGTGTAGTTTTTGAATAATAATGGACGAAGGTAGAGACGATGATAGCGTACTTACCTTTTATAACATAGTTGCACTGAGAGAGCTCCATTCATTTTTAAATGATTGTAAGATTAAGATACATAGTGCCAGAGAGAAGGTACAAGATCCTCCGGCTAGGTTTTTCGATGTGTATGACACCATTTATTGTATGGCTTGACCTTGCCCGTACCGGACTACGTTGTGGGTGTGTTGGAGGTTTATGGGGTTGCTCTCGCCCAATTTCATTCTTAAGGGGTGACCATACTTGTTGGGTTTGGTGGTGGTGGCCGATGGGACGAGGTAGTAAGGCGGAGGGGCTACTGGTACCGGAGCTGGGGGTTGGGTTGGGTGGAGGTAAGGATGGTGGCGAGGACTGGCTGGAGGGGGTGAGGGGTGGTGGCAGTGGTGGCTGAAGGTGGTGAGAGGGGTTGGTGGTGGAGGCGGGGAAGTGGTGATGGCTAGAGGGGTGGAGGTGAGGTGGAGGTGGTAGCTGGAGGGGTGGAAGTGATGGTCCGAGGGAAAATTTTCCTATCACTTATAGGATTTAAGTCACATTTTAGTCATTTTACTCAAATAAGTAGGGTTTTATTGATATATCCCTTATTTTTAGGTACACGTGTGATAAAATTCCATTTTTGATCGCCAACTCCAAATAGTTGGGGAGTTCGACTCTTGGAAGACGATATTTCCATAAATTATAAAAAAGACTAAGGGTTAAACAACAAATTAACATAAATTTTTTGGATTGCATTAATCAGGTCATAAATTTATAAATAATGCACGTTGCATAATGAAATTGTGAGAAAAGTGTGTTTTAACCCTATGTTTTGGTCGAAAGTGCAGAAATGACCTTGTAAAATCTGAAAGTGCAAAATTAACCCTGAATTTCGTTGACCGAAATGTCAACGGTCAAATTGGCCAAAAATCGTTGAAATGACTATTTTACCTTTCTATTAAAAATATTTTTTTTAAAATAGTAAAAGATAGTAATACCCTTTTCATTTTAAGTTTTTCATTCTTTCTATCTCCTCAGCTTTTGTTTTTCTTTCTTTTTCCCTTTTGTTTCACGGATCATTCTTTCCCATGGTTTCTGTCACTTTATTCTCCTCGATTCTTCCATGGTTGTCGTCGTCTTCTCCTCGGTTCTTCCATGGTTGTCTTTGTCTTCTCTGTGGTTTCCTCCGTCCATTTCAGCGACGCCATCGATTGAAGTTTGTTTCTAGCAATCGGATCAGGAGCAATCAAACCTGTTTCTGGCTATCAAGCATATAAATCTGACAGGGCTAGGGTTGAGGGTGCGGTGGGGGAGAGGGTGGATGGGGTGGTGGAGATGGGGGTGGCCGATGGTGGTGGGGTGGTAACGGGTGGTGGTGCAGATGGGGTAACCAATGGTGGTGGGGTGGTCAGGTGGTGATGGAGATGGGTGGTGGAGGGGACGGGAGGGAACGACAATTAGGTTATCGGCAGTGAGGGTGGTGCTGGGCTGAAGTGGTGATTGGCAATGTCGTGGTGGGTATGGGCGGATAAGATTGGTGGCGGGTTAAGTCTGGGTGGTGGTGCTGCGGCAGAGGTGGTGGTGCAGCGTCGGAAGTGGTGGTGCGCCAGTGGAGGTGATGATGAAGAAGGAGGAGCTGGTAATGAAGAAAAAGGAGAAATTATGGGTATTTTTGTCATTGATTTTTTTTTTTTTTACGATTTGGGGTATTTTTATCTTTTCATAAATGGTCAATGCCTGAATTTGTTCAGTCAATGCCGGAATAGTTCAATTTGGGTATTGCACTATTTTACAACATTTAGAGTTAGTTTTGCACTTTCAGATTTTACAAGGTCATTCCTGCACTTTCTCAATCTTATAGGGTCATTTTTACACTTTTTCCTAAAATTTTAATATTGTAACTAAAACCCTTTACCTTTCTATTATTTTAATTAAACTTCGTCTTTCCACAAGTTTATGAAAAGACAGTTTTCCCCAAAATATTTCCATAGTTGGGAGGTAATTTCTACGAAAATATTAAATAACTTTCAAATGGAAGAGAAGAAATAAGTGAAAAGACTATAAGGGAGAAGAAATAACTTTCAAACTTTCATATGGGGGAAGGGGGGTTGATCAATTTTCGGGAAGGATAATATTGTCTTTTCTCATTTTTAATTTTTTTCAAAGGGGTATAATGATAATTTTAAAGAATTCCGGCTACAATTTGGTTATCAGGGTTAGATTAACAATTTAGACAAAAATATAAGATTAAATATGCACTTTCAAATTTACAAGGTTATATTAGCACTTTCAACCAAAATATATGAGTAAAACGCACATTTCTCAAAAACTAAAAGACTAAATTATTTTTTTGGTCCCCAACATATTTCGCAATACCATATTTTGGTTCCCAGTGTCAATACCGCTTTTATTCAGCAACCAACAAATACAAAATGATTTGTTTAGGCCCAAAAGGTGGTTTTCAGGTAAATCGGAATGATTTTCCGATATATCCACGGGTATTTTCTTGATTTTACTAATTTGAAAATATTTTCAATTATTTTCTAGGGTGTCTTCATCTCCGGCGTGTCTCTGCAAGCTTAATACAAAGAGCAGAGAGCTCGTAGTCTTCAATAAAGCTCCAACTATCCAGCCAGCACCAACTAACATCGTCTGCCCACTGTCGTCGTCGGTTCCGGTGATCTGTTGCAAAGGGGAAACTCACGTTCTCCAGATATGGTTCTGGATGGCTTTCGCGAAGGAGCGGCTAGCTTCCCCGTCCCGAAGGAGAGGGTTTTTCGCAGGGATGATGGACGGACGATGAGAAATTGAACTCCAACGTGTCTAATTAGGGTTTGTCGTAGGGACGGATGGACGATGAGAAATTAGACTCCGTCGTGTGAGGCTTTTTATCTCCTTCGTGGTGGAGGGGAGGAGGGTGAGGGCGATCATGGTGAAGAGGAGGAAGAAGAGTATGAGCGGTGGACGAGGCTCGCCGGAGATGAAGCAGAGCAGCAGTAGAGATCGAAGAAGAAGCAAAAACAGAACAACAACTCCGCAGAATCAGAAGCATCAGCCGCCGGAGATGAGGATCCCCGGAGACGAAGCATAATTAGAGTAGCCACTCCGCTCCGCCACCCTGCATTTTTTCCAGTTTTTATATATTTTTTTCTTAGGGGAAAAAGTGTCTTTTGACTTAATTCTGGCTAAACATTACTTGAAAACCACTCGGAATATGGTTTTGGGGACTAAAGAAATCATTTTGTATTTGTTTCTTGCTGAATATAAGCGGTATTGACACTGGAGACCAAAAGATGGTATTGCGATATATATTGGGGATGAAAAAACAATTTAGTCAAAACTAAACTATTTAATGTAAGAATATACACTGTCACTAATAACTTCTGAGTGTTGAACATTTCAAAGTTTTAAGTGCATGCGATTACACACTACAAATTTCAAACAATACACAAGCACCAATCAACAAAAACAACAATCTCTTAACCTGACTAACATGCATTCAAATAGGGAAGCAAAGGAAAAACCCAAGGTAAAAATGTTTTAAAAAAAGGGATAAATGCATTTATAACTCTGACTTTAGGTTGAAAGTGCCAATATCACTCTACAATCTCAGAAAGTGTCAATTTAACTCTAACTAATTATTGTATGTGTCAATCTAACCCTAATTTTTGAAAATTTTGTGCTGATATAGCCAAACTCCCTAATTCCGGCGTTGACCCATGAAATTCCGGCAATGACAAGAAATGAAACGATGAAAATATTGTTGACTAAAAAGTTTTAAAAAATTGATACCTAAAATACCCCCATCTTCTTCTTATTCTTCTCTGCTACTGCTCTGCCACCTTCGCCGCCGCCGCCGCCTCACCGGAATCTAGAGTTTCCACCAATAGCAGTTTATTCCTCCGCCACCATCAGTTGCATCTGGAGTTTCCGCCTCCATCATCCAAATCTGATGTCTGGGGTCACCATTTTTTGCCGGCAATTGGAGAAGTTTCGCAAGTACCACCGCTAGGCTTTCATCTACCGACCCCCCCCAAGTGCCTCGCAGCCTCACCCCCTCCTGCATTTCCACCCCGGCACAGCCGCATCGCCTTCACCGCCTAGTATTTTTACGTTCCCCCCGACGCCTCACCCCCCCTCCTGCATTTCCAACTTCCCTCCTGCATTTCCACCTACGGCCTCCACCACCTAGGGTTTCTGTCTTCCCCTTCCCCCTCACCCCTTCCCCCCACTAACACAGTGCTGCTTCCACCAGCTGATTCTCCAGCAAACTCTTTACCACCACCCATAAATTCACACAACAACCATTATTTACCCCACAAAAATGCAGTCACTCTCTATAAATGACCACCTTTTCTTCACCCTTACTTAGCTTTTCAACGACACCGCTCCATCCTCCCAAACAACACCGCCTGAGATTTCTCCGGTCGCCGTTACTACCCCCAACGCCAACACATTTTCCAACCCGGATAGAAGGAGAACCCGAATCCAGGATCTCCCTTTTGGAAGACCCATTTCTATTTTTGGCAGAAACAAAGTGATATGAATCTCCTTGCGAAGATTCTAAATTGCGGAATTAAAATATTTTACCGAATGAAGGGATCTGCAAACCTTTGCTTGATCGCACAAATTGATCACCAACTAGCTTTCGGGATTGATGCTCAAATAAAATTTTGGCCGCTAACTAGCTCGCATGATTAATTCACAAATAAATGGTTCTTTGTTTACTAACTAGCCCGCATGATTAGTTCACAAAGGGTATTGATACTTAATTAACCCGTAGGATTAAGCAACAATGGAAAAAAAATTCTCGCGAGCAAAGAGTATAAACTCGAAAGTCTGAATATATTGTGTATAAATTTGGTGTAAAATTTTGTGGATGACCTCCCTTATTTATAGGGCATGATTCGGCCTTAGAAATAGAAACAAAGCGGGATTTGGTAATTCCCGTTAGAAACTGAAAAGAATTATGACAGTTTTAAGAAGGTAAAACCATATCTAACGACAATACCTAATTGAAATCTAAATGATAATCATCCAACTAAATCAATCCAATATATTTGTTAATTTCTTGAATGAATCTACCTTATCTAGACTTACTAAATCTAATTCTAATCAAACCAAAACTGAATATTCTAAACCTTGAATTAGAATATAACCAAAACTCTTCTAAGCCAACATGGCCGAGTTTATGGGCTTTATTCATAAAAAAATGATCACACTACCTCATTAAAAAAACCAGTGGAAAAAAGAGTATAGTGTTGACCTCCTAAAAATACTAAACTAAGAAAAATATAATAAATGATATTTTTTACAACGTATCATTCCCTACATGGTCGAATAGTTTCGTCCTCGAAACGAGAATGATTTTCAAAAATAAATGGAGATAAACGTCCCACACCATTCTGTGAAGTTATGCTAATAAACGGTGACCGGACGCTGATTAGGCAGTGATTGGATGCTAATGTAGCTTTTCGGGAGTTTAATTCACGAGAATTTGATTAACTCACAAAAATTGAGCAACCCGCGAGATGAAGATATGGACAGCTGTTCCGCGCGTGTAACAGACGCATCTAGAGTGTCGCGCACGTGAATCCCACTTGACTTGCTAAGCGATCGCGTGTGAGGAGCACACGTCGGTCATCTTTTTCGATGGCTTGTCTGTGCTGAACTAGGAAGGACTACGCCTGAGTTTCTCTGACCGGAGAAGCTTGCTGATGGAGAGTCTGAAGACGACCGAGAGAACGACAGAGGTCTGAATTTTGCCGGAGATGAAGGTAACCAGTTGGAGTAACGGTGGTAATTGGATGTCGGTAGGAGATGGAACTGATTGGTGGTGGCGATTGGAGGAACAGCGGGTTATGGCGGTCGATCGGGGATGGAGAAGGAGAAGATTAGTAGCGAAGGTCGACGGGCAGACTTGGCGGAGCTGGAGGTCGATCGAAGATGCTGATTGGAGGAGAGCAGCGGCGGTGCATCGAAGATGAACGGAGCTGAGTGGTGGCGGCGACAGTTGTCTTGCTGCGGAATTCTTATTACATAATTTTTTTCTTTCTTTTTTTAAAAAAAAATCAAAATAAAAATACTTATATGAAAGTACAAATTGTTATGGCCCTACGATACCAACTGATACGATAATAGCGGAAACTTTTACTTTGTCCTGGTATCAAATGATATGAATCACCTTGCGAAAATTCTAGATTGCGGAATTAAAATCTTTGACCGGGTGAAGGGATCTGCAAAATTTCACTTGATCGCATGGATTGATCACCAACTAGCCCTCGGGATTGATGCTCAACTCAAAATTTTGCTCACTAACTATCCCGCAGGATTTGCTAAAAAATAAAGGGTTCTTTGTTCACTAACTAGCCACAGGATTAGTTCACAAAGGGTATTGATACTTAATTAACCTGCAGGATTAAGCAACAATGAAAAAAATGCTCACAAGCAAAGAGTATAAACTCGAAGGTCTGAATATATTGTTTACAGAGTTGGTGTAAAATTTCGCGGATGACCTTCCTTATTTATAGGGTATAATTCGGCCACTCAAATATAGAAACAGATCAAGATTTGGTAATTCCCGTTCAAAATTGAAAAATAATTATGACAGTTTTAAGAAACTAAAACCATATCTAACAAAAATACCTAATTTAATTCTAAATGATGACCATATTCATCCATGTAAATCAATCCAAATATTGGATAGTATCTTGAATGAATCTATCTTATCTAAACTTACCAAATATAATTCTAATCAAATCAAAATTAAATGTTCTAAACGCTAAATTAGAATTTAACCAAAACTCTTCTAAGCCAACATGGCCGAGTTTTTGGTTTTTTTTTTCATAAAAATAAAATAAAATGATCACACTACCTCATTAAAAAATTCAGTGAGAAAAAGAGCATAGTGTTGACCTCCGTTTATGTTTTTGGCAGAAACAAAGGGTTTACGGCAATGATGATTCTGTCGGTGATATGTTTTGGGTGAAGCGGCGAGGAAGAACGAAAACGAAGAAAGGATACGGGGAAGAAAGAAAATGAAGATGGTGTTTATAAATTCAAGGGAAAATCGGCCTTTTCAACAAAATTGGTAGTAAAATGGTTGACTAAAAAGTGAGCGAAGTCAAATGTTATTTTGGCACTTTCTGAGAATCCAGGGTTAAATTGGCACTTTCAGCCTGAAAGAGTATAACGTTGACCTCCATTCAATCAAATTTCTTCCCTCAACCATCAACAAGTGTCCAAGGATGAAGCATTTGTACATTCAAATTAATTGAGGTAGTTTTCCATATTTTCCATGTTGCATAAACCGGCATCATTTTTTTGCACCGTCGACCTTCCAAAACGACGTCGTATTCGTCCGTTTTCCGCATCAGATGGCACACAACGTGGGTTCCCCACTCGTGCGATGTCCCGTTTCATCGCCCGCGACATGCTCCTATATAGATCGACGTCGTCATGGGCGACGTTGCCGCACTTCCTCTCTCATCGACTGCCATCTTGCTATGGTTGACGTCATATGCTTCTGGATGCCGACGTTGATCTTAACGATGTCGCAGCCTTGGTCTCCTATCATCAGCCTCCTTGCACGGACCGGCGTCAGTCGAAATAGCTGCCGACGCTGGTCCAAAATCGAGGTAAAAGGTACTATTTACCTCGGTTTAGAACCGAGGTAAATAATGTACCTTTACTTTGGCTGTATCTACCTCAATTTTTTCTGGACTTAAAACCGAGGTAAAAAGTCATGCAGAACCGAGATAAAGGGTCTTGTTTTTTTTGTAGTGATTGGAGTAGCATATGTATGGGAAAAATATTTGTGGCTGGGCATATCTAAGCATAAATCGACAGTGGGGGTTATACTTAAGTCATTGTGAGGTCAGAACGGAAATGATAATTTACTAATTTAGTGTGCACCTAAGATGTATGTCCAATATTAATATATAAAGAAATAATATTAAATTCTTTTCCTTGTAAAACGGGAAGGTCTCATGTTAGACCAAGTGATTGAGATCAAAATTTATTTATATGCATATTTTCATTTTTATAATTCATGCATTTACCACATATCACAACTTTGGAGTAATAGAAATTGAATGAAAAATCGGAAGGAAAATATACAAATATAACCCTATATACTTGAAAAAGTAGAGATATCACCATGAGATAACTTTTAGTGCAAAAACAAGCCTAATTATTTTTACGTAACTGCAAATATGACTCTAAACACCATATTCCGGCATTAATCAGCTAATTCCGGCCATTGACTGACCTAAATGACCAAAATACCCTTTCAACCTAATATAGGAATCTCAAAGACAAAAATACCCTTTGCCTTACCGCCACTGCTCCATCGCCTTGGCCACCACCGCTACCTCCACCTCCACCGCCAGGCCACCAACACCACCACTGCCCCACCTCCACCCATTCGCCACCACCATCACCACCGCCCCCCTGCCACCACCACCGCCCTGCCTCCACCACCCCCCTGCCTCCACCACCACCTCCAGTCAGCCTCGCCACCACCACCCCATCCTGCCTCCACATCCACTTTCCGCCACCACATCACCACTTTACGCCGCTAGATACCACCACCACCGCCACCACCACAGCAACCCCAAAAATATTTCGGCCTCCCAGCCACCACCCCACCACCGCCCACCCCCTAGATTTTCCTCGTCGCTGTCACAATTTTCCACCTCCCAGAAGCGCGACCTCAAGAGTTGCTCTACCGCCAAGGGTTTGACATATCTGGCAGTGAAGAATAATCGCCTTCGGCCCCTGAGTTGCTCCATCCTCCTAGGGTTTGACATCTCTACCGCCAAGGGTTCGACATCTCTGCCGCTAAAGAAGAATCGCCTTCGGCACCACAGTTGCTCCACCACCTAGGGTTTGACATCTCCACAAAGTATCAGAAATAAGAGTAAGATATTATGGGTTTATAACTTATTCCTTCTTTCACTCTATAGTACAAAAACTGCACTAAAAATCCTAAGATTTCACTTAGTTCCCTGATAAAGATTTTGCTTGGAGGTTCTATGCAATTTAATTGGAGTATGAATGGCTAACTGAGTTAGCCTTCAGACATGATTCTGAGCATCTAGGACCTCTAAGAAATTTGAGAAAAATATCGGCTTTAGTGGAGAAATGTTCCCATATGCAGAAAGTAAAACACAAATTCCACTCACCCTAAAGCATGTTGCAGCCAACAATGCCGATAAAGAAGGGTAAACAAGGGTTATTTTGTCACATACTTAATAAAGTTAGTGTTATTTTGGCACATTCTAGTTTTGACACTTTCGTTCTAAAGGCAGAGCTATTTTGACACTTTACTCTTTAAAACATATGGAAAGTATATGTGCACTTTCAAAAAATTGATGAATATATGTGCACTAAAAGGAACTGAGGTATAAATAAGTACGTCTTGACCCTGATTTTGAAACCTCTATTTATGTATCCACTAACTCTAATTATGCTCATAATTTTACCTTAAGATTATTTTGAAGGAGACTTCAGAGTGATAGTCATATTCTTATTTTGCATTATTTTTTGAAAAAAAAAGCATTTGACCAAGAACAGCTTAAATAGTTACACTATTGAGGCTTAGTTGCAGTCTTTTATACTTCTTCCGTTTGAACAACATCTCGGATGATAGAAGAAATTTTCCGTAATGATTGTCATTAACCATAAAGGAGAATAAATAGAGAGTACAAGAGATAAGGTAGACTAGTCCTAATATAACTTTAGGCTAGTCAACAAGATAAGAACAAATCTAATCATCTAACTGATTGATTCTAACACACACACCCCCTCAAGCGAAGCGTCGGATGTTCGCCGACGCACAACTTGGATATGAAGAACTCGAACAACGGACGAGAGAGCCCTTTGGTGAAGTGTCTACTATCTGAAGAGAAGTGGGTACGTGCGCAACCCTAAACTTGCCGGAGGCCACCAACTCACGAACAAAGTGGTAGTTGATGTCTATGTGCTTCGCTCGCTTGTGAGCAACGGAATTCTGAGCCAAGAAGATCGCACTGTTGTTGTCACATAACAGCAACGGTGACCCAGACAGAGGAACTCACATATCACGAAGCAAATGACTGAGCCAAACAACCTCTGAGGCGGTGTTGGCAAGTACTCTATACTCTGACTCTGTGCTAGATCGAGAAACGGTAGGCTACTTCTTGGCACTACAGGAAACCAAATTGCCACCAAGAAACAAAACATAGCCATAAGTAGACCGATGAGTCTCTAGACAGCTAGCCCAGTCAGCATCAGAATACCCTAACACCTCCGGAGAACTAGCAGTGCGAAAAGAAAGTCTGAAGTGGAGGGTGCCACAGACATATCTCCAAATCTGTATAACAACAACAAAATGGTCATCTCGAGGATCCTGAAGATACTTAATGACCGTGTTGACCGAGAAAGCCAAATCTGGGTGAGTGATGGTGAGATATTAAAGAGCTCCAACAAGAGAACGATACAAGGTTGGATTCCGGAATGGTGGACTGGTGGAACTGTGCAGCTGAGAACCAGGAACAAAGGGCGTGGAGACGGGTGCAACATCAGACATACCAGCTCGAGTCAGGATGTCCCGAGCGTACTTCTCTTGACCAAGAAGTAAGCCTGACAAAGTGGGCAAAACTTCAAGACCAAGGAAGTAATGAAGAGATCCGAGATCCTTAATCGCAAACTCCCGATGTGTCCGATCAATGAACTGACGAAAAAGAGTCGAGTCATTTCCTGTAAGAATGATATCGTCCACATAAACAAGAAGATACAGTAATGATGACCCTCTCAAAAGAATGAATAATGAAGTATCAGCTGTGCTGCACTGAAAACCAAGCTGAACCACATAAGTGTTGAAGCGTTGGAACCAAGCTCGAGGGGCCTGCTTAAACTATAAATGGCCTTGCGCAAGCGACAAACGTACTCTAGATGAACATAGTCCTAATAACCAGCGGGTTGCTTCATAAAAACTAGAGTGTTGAGAACACCATTAAGGAAAGCATTATTGACGTCCAGTTGATGAAGCAGCCAAGAGCACATCGTGGCAATGACGAAAATTTTCCGAACAGTAGAGGATTTGACCACAGGACTAAAGGTGTGATCAAAGTAAAAGCCCAGAATCTGGTGGAATCCCTGAGCCACAAGTCTTGCTTTGTGACGATCAATAGTACCATCCGGTCGATACTTGAGCCGATACACCCATTTGGAGGCAACGATGTTAGCATCTGAAGGACGAGGTACCAAGTCCCAAGTGTGCTAAGAACGAAGGGATGCCATCTCATCATCCATAGCGGAAACCCAAACCGGATCGTAAAGTGTAGTGTGGTAATCAGTAGGCTCGGACTGAGAGAGTAAGGCAGCAGTGAAACCATGGGAGACAATATCCGAATAATTCCTGAGATGTATAGCATCAGTAGCCGACCTAGTTGCCATCGTACGAGATCGAGGAGGTGAAGGAGCAGGAGCAGAGGCCGCTGAAGAGGCTGGAGAAGAAGGAGCCGCACTTGCTGGTGACTGGCCGATTGAGCTAGCCGGGGAGGAGCCGGCCGAGACCGGTGTGGCGACTGACCAACGAGGAGTGGTTTCCGGATCGGCATGATAAAGGGTACAGGCCGGCAATGATGGTATAACTGGGACGGGCACCGAAGAGGTAGCATTGCTGTCAGGATCAAGAAAAGCCTAAACATCAAGGATAGAAACAGGCGAGCACGAGCCAGAACTAGTGGAGCTGGCAAAGGGGAAATGTGTCTCATCAAAACGAGCATGACGGGTGATGTAGACTCTGCCTGTGGATGAATCAAGACACCGAAAACCTTTGTACTGGGAGCTGTAGCCGATAAAAACACAAGGAATGCTGCGGGGAGATAACTTATGATCGGCATGTGGTCGCACAAATGGAAAAACCCGGCACCCGAATGGATGGAAATTCGAGTAAATCGGGTTGTGACCATAGAGAAGCTCATAAGGAGAAATGCCTCGAAGAATAGGAGTAGGTAATCGGTTGATCGTGTAAGCAGCTGTCGCAAAAGCATCATCCCAATGAGAAATAGACATATGCGAGTGAAACAACATGGTAAGGCCCATTTCAGCGACGTGTCTATGTTTGCGCTCTGCACGCCCATTCTGCTCCGGAGTGTAAGGACACGAGATCTGATGGTGAATGCCCTTAGTGGCAAACATAGATCGCAATCGAGTATTCGGAAACTCAGTGCCCCCATCACTCTGAAAAACCTTAATTTTGGACGAAAACTGATTCTCTACCAATGCCTCAAACAGTAAATAAGCATCAACAAAATCTGACTTTCAACGAAGTAGATAAAGCCAAGTAAAACGAGAATAATCATCCAAAAATAAGGCATGGTATGAAAAACCATTCGACGATAAAATAGGGGAAGGACCCCACAAGTCACAGTGAATCAAATCAAGAACGTGCGCATCACGTTTATGGTTCTCAACAAAAGCCAACCGCTAACCCTTCGCCATTACACAGGGGGCACAGGTGTGCGGTTTAGGCAACAAAGAGGAAACTGAAAGCAAACCAGACTTCTGTAAATTGAAAATAACTGATGTCGGTGTATGACCCAAGCGAGCGTGCCAAACTAGAAGAGTTATTTGATGAGTATGGTGTAGACATCAGCATGTGGCCGAAATACCAAGGCCAAACTAGAAGAGTTATTTTTGGCAAACTAGAGTTGCTCCTTGTCTCATCTCATCTTCCTTCTTCCCAAAAACCAGAGAGCTCCAGCTAGAATGATGGCTTCAACCATGTCCGTCACCAACGCCCCCAAAACCCCTTTCCTCTCCACCCCATTCCTCCAATCAAATCCCCACTTCCACCTCCACAAGCCCCCTTAAAACCCACCTCCATTTCAGCTCTAATCCCCCCGGCTCTCCCAACCGCCGCAAACCCAACAACGTCCAAGACCTGGAAAAATTTTGTATGTTGGGAAATAAGTATGTTGGGGGTGATGACCCAATCATATTTTGACAAGTGTTAAATAAG
>JAULKJ010099561.1:0-25298 GCA_032355405.1 Rubia balearica | reverse complement strand
CTAGTTGATATAAGTGTCAATATAACCTTTTCTGACATCTGAAGGGCGGATTTGATGGAAAAGTCAATTTTACACATTTACGAATGTGCTGATATAACCCTATAAGTTTTAAGAATGTGCTGATATAACCCTATCAGTGGTCCAGCGGCGGTGGCTGTCCAGCGGCGGTCTGGCAAACTGAAATTCATATTTTAACACTAAGGGTATGTTGGACATTACATACAGTAAACGTCGAAAAATGAAAATCAATGCTGGAAATGGGATCTGAGCGTTATATTGGCACTTACATTTACTAGTTATGATTATTTTTGCACTAAAAATTATCTGAGTGTTATATTGACACTTATGTCAAGTAGGTAGGGTTATATTAGTATATATCTCAAACGAATTTATAGGTTTTGTTTCTCTTTTTCAAATTATTTTTAAATAGTTCTTACTTATTACGAAATATTTTTCAACTAATTCTCACATATTATTAGCCGATTTAAATGAGTCAACATTTATAGTTGTAGCTGTGTCAACATTAAAAAGTACGGAACGTGGAAACAATGACAAAGGAGACTTTGAGTATGATTTCAATACTTTATTCAACTTGTTGTGCAAGGTGGTGGCTGTGATTGGACTTTTTTCTATTAAGGTTGTCGGTAGAGTATATGTTGGTCATGGAGATCTTATTATTATTATGCAACTAAGTGCAGAAATTTTTTTATGTGGGGAGAATTAGTATATGGGGGTGAGGGGCTTTTCAGAAATTGACACGTGGCAAATAGAAGGGAAAAAGGCTAACGAAACCATTAGTTATCAATCTTTCTCCCTTCAATTATTTTTTAGCCCCCGAAAATTTTCAAATATTTATTTTTTGCCCCATTCCTCCTAAAACATAATTTGGGGCATCCGGAGAAGTCCAATCCCTCTTTTCTTCCCTGCGCATGTGCACCGGCGACAATTAGTCGCCCGTCCAAACAAATCCCTCTACCGCTCATTGATGTGCCCATTTTATATCATATTTTTAGCACATTCAAAGTATAATTTTGTAACAAATTGGGGATTTAATTCGAAAGAAATCAACATTTTATCACTTAGAAAGTTCAAATGATATCACATGTTTTATGTTCCAATTCTTTAATTTATGAAATGTTTTGAAGATAATTTTGAAGACTCCTGCTGAAGAGTTTGGGTGTTCGGGATTGAAAAGGTGGTGGAATTTTGAAATGAAAGCCAATTATTCTGGAAATTGGTAGAAGTGGGCAGGGAGCTTGTCACGGTCAGTGTCAAATCTGCTCGGTCAGTGGAAAATCTGCACGGTCCATGACAAAGGGTCCAGCAGCCCATTATGTTGATTTTCTCTTTTAATTCCTGTATTATAAATACCCTTCTCTCTCCTCCATTGAAGACACAATTTTATAACCTTCAAACCCTAGTTTGCATTTATTCCTTCATCTTTTCTCCTATGTTTACCATGGATTTTTGTTCTTTTGGTATGGGTTTAGCTAATCTAGGCTAAAAATACTCTTGGGAGCAATTAGTAACCATTTCTAGTATGAATTTGTGAGATTTGCTTTATCCTATTTCGTGTTTTGATTATCAACTACGTTCTATGCTTTGTTGTGCGATTAATGCATGATTTGGACTAGAATGATCAACTAGTTGAAGATTATGAATTGATTCTTTGCTAGGTTTTTGGTCAAACCCAGAAGACTTTGTCTTTTTTGTCGATGTGATTATCATTGGTTAATGTGGTGTGACAACTAATTATGATTATTCATTTATGAAATTGCTTAGATTTAGGATGAATTTGAATGGTTTACCTAATTATCGAAGTAGTATACTAATGACGCCTAGCACGAAAGTCGATATTCGTAGTCATCATTAGGGAACATAATTGTGCTATCCCAATATTTCTCGCTTGTAGGATATTATGTTAGTTGTATTGGGTCACCATGTTTAATGGTATTCTCAGGAAAGTCTATGATGCAAATTGTCTAGAGTGACTCGAGGGTAAAGTTTATTGTGTGGTGCAAATCGCCCATTTTAACTATAACCAGGGAGAGGTAAGAAATGTATTCACTCGAAAGGTGTTGACAAATTCTCCACAATATGTGATTAATGCATAAAAATAGGGTAATTAGTCGATCATCAAAGGATAACTAGAAATGTAGACCAATTGCACCCAAGACTAATTATTATCTTAGTTTCATCTTTTCGTGTTAGTTGTGGTCGTAACTACATTGTTTGCTCTAATTGTTGGTTAATTTAGTTATTTAAAGTAGTCCTAGTGTTTTCTAAAATCAAAACCCATCAACTTGGTTACCACACGTAGCGTGACTTCTTCGTGTATTTTTAATTACACTTAACACTCGACAAAATCCCGTTTTTCTTGTGGACGACCTCGTCTTACCACTAGCTACTGTTTAGTAGTTAGCCCCAATTTGGGTCTGTAAACATTATCTTTGAGAGGCATAACAACGAACGTATACAACCGGAAGGGATAGCAGATGGTTTTCATTTTTTATGGAGGTAGGATGACGACAATCAGTCGTGGTTTTGGCAACAACAATAGAGGGAACCATATGAGCTTGGCGGGATTTACTTTAGCCTGCGACAGTTATCAGCCACAAATGTGGTTCCTGTTCGGCTACCCGCGATCCAACTTGACCGTTGCGGCTACTGTGGTGCATCGTCGGAGCTCCCGTAGGAGACGAAAGTGGCACAGGGGATGGAAGTAAGGCTCCCCAGAAAATTAGCACCGGCGTTGGCAACAATAACGATGAGGGAACCTGATGAGCGGTAGAGGAATTTGATCGGACGCATAACTAATTGTCGCCAGAGCTTGTGTAGGGATGAAAATAGGGAATGGATTTCTCTATATGCCCAAATTCTGTTTTAGGAGGAATGGGGTATAAAAGTATTTGAAACTTTCTAGGGGCTAAATAATAATTGAAGGGAGAAATGCTGATAACTAACGCATCTTTTAGTCTTCTTTTCCATTTTCCATGTGTCAATTTTTTATAGACCCCTAACCCCCACATACTAATTCTCCCCACATAAAAAGATTTCTGCAACTAAGTGTGTTTTTGGTGTTCGGTCCTCATTGTGAGTACTTTCTAGCTTCAATTCCTTGACACTTATTCTAGAACATCTATATGCACTAGGGACAATGAAAACTTTAAGTGTGGGGTAGGGAAATTAGATGTTTATTTTGGTTGTAGAAATGAGCTCTTTCATAAGTGTTTTTATTCGGAAAAAAATGGAAAAATATAAAGAATCTTGCTAAGTTGAAAATTTGAAAGGGCGACCTATGCAAAAACGAAGGCCTAATTCTTGAGGTAAGAGCATCTCCAACCTAGGGGTCAGTTTGGAGAAAGTGAGTATACATGTAAGATGGACAGACTCCCAAACCGAAAATACTTCTTCAATGTGGCAGTCACTTCAAGATATCAATCTTTTGTGGAAGAAATACTAATTGACACTGTCAAATACGCCCTAAGTTGCCAAAATCTTTAATGTAGCTAATTATTTTTTACTTTTAACCATTTTACTATGTTTAATTATGATATAATATTTTAAAAATAAAATCAATTTTATATTATAATATAAGTTAAAAAATACAAAAACTTATATTCTAATGTGTAATATTAAAATTCAATAATGTAAAAGATTAAAAATCAATAAAAATATATAAATAATGCTAATATTAATTCAATAATTTTAAATAAATATATTATTTATTAGAGGTGGGCAAAAAATCAAAAATTGAATTATCCGAATTCGAAATCTTAACCAAATTAATATACTGTTTTCGAATATCCAAATTGAGTTAACCGAATTCTGAATATGGTTTTTGGATCGGTTATGGATACTAAAACTCAAAACAAAACTCAAACCGAATACCAAATTGTAGTTAATTAAATAAATTAAATATATATAATAATAAATAAAGTTTACAACTACAAAACTTAATTTATAAGTAAATATAAGTTGGAGGACCAATATTTAAATTTAAAAAAGTGTTCCCAACCTTTGAAACCTAAATAAGTTTTGGAAAATAAGAAAATAACACAACAAAGATTGGCTGCCACCTTTGAGTTTTGACTTCCCAAATATCGCAAGCATTCGTTGTAGTCCATCTTCGTTTTCATCCATCTGAATCACTTCCCAAACCGAATTTCTGCCGCGGAGTCTTTCCAAACCGCTGAGTTGCTGAATCTTCGACTTGCAAGTAGTCGCTGAATCTTTGTCTCGCAAGCAGTCGCTGGTTTTTGCATTCGTCCATCTGAGGCTCAAACCATCTTCTACCTTCTTCACTGGGTAAGCTCACTCCATCTGCTACCTTCTTCATTTCAATTCCATGGCTTATTTTATCAACAAAAATATCACTTGTACATTCGATTAATTTTCTTATTGGATTGTTGAGCTTGAATTTAACTTAACCTTTGTTCTCGATTTTTCAGTTTCATACACTTAAGAACATCTTCAACTTTGGTTTATGAACACCATCCATTCGCTGACATAGATCTGTCGCTGTGATGAGGTAAGTAGAATGTTTGTGAAGAATTTGTTGAATATTGGTGAGGGTTTTAACTATACATGTTGAAAATTGGTAGATTGTTTAAAGCTGGTGAAGGACAGGGGTTTCACTTTCATGGTTAGGGTTTGTTATACCTAGTGTACTTGTTATACCTTCGAATACTAAATCATGCAGCCATAGCATATGAATTGTAATATTCATATGCTTTTTCTTCTGATCCAAATGTCATAACCTTTTCCGATACATTACCCAATTCAAAAACCGTATTGTAGTCGATAAGATGTTTCTCTATATTTTCTTTCTCTGAATATTCTTTGTTATTCTGAAAATACAATACAAAATTATTTTTCAGGTAGTGTAAGCTAAAACTATGCATCTACTGATAACAAGGCAACATAAAAAAATTTGCTTTGTTTTTTGTGTAGACGTGATGTATTTCTAGAACCATGCAACTTCATGCAACATGTGAAATTTTCTCTGATGACAGTATAAGAGATTTCATAAAACCCAGTATAGTGTTTGCGTCCATTTGTTCCCTTGAGATCATAATTTTCAAGCAAATCTGCTCAATTTGACAGAAAGTCTTCTTCAACTTATCCTTCAATTTGAAATCGGCATTGAATGATTTAAACTCAGTAAAGACATGTGACAAGTTACACAATGTATTTTGATAAATATGCCAATTACAAAGACGATGATGAGCATTTGGAAAAATTATCTTAATATCATTACCAATTGTCATTGCCTGATCACTGAAAATGGTCTTCATTGCTTTTCCTCCAATTACACGAAGAAATTGTTCAAAAATCCAAACAAACGTTTATGTGGTTTAGTCACTTACTAAGGCACTAGAAAAGGTGATGATCTGCCTGTGATGATTCACACCATGAATGGCGCGAAAGACATGCCATAGTCATTTTTCTTGTATGTTTTGTCAAAAGACAAAACATCATCGAAACATTCATAGCCAATCTATGAGTTTGCATTGCACCAGAAACAATTGCGAATTTTATTATCAGCATCCAATTGTATTACAAAATAGAATGAATTATTCTCCTCCTTCTTCTATCGAAAATAATCAAAAAGAATTTTACCATCCCCTTTCTTGAGGAACTCTATGCCTCTCCTTTGCACCATATTATCTAAGTCCGTATGTGGAAAAATTCAACGTATCATAACCACCTACTTCATGAGCACAACAGTGGTAAATATCAGAAGGTTCAATCCCCGCATCTGCCATACTATTAATCACACCTTTTTGAGATGGGCGTACACATCTTTGGGGTCTCAACATATGGGCCTTGTCTAGATGAGCAGGTATATATGTATATTGCGTTACAAGATTTGTGACCACATAATTTTCATAATTTTTCTCTAATACAATCTTCACTTTTGCTTCACATTTGAATCTTGTTTACGGACGTGACTTGTTCTGTGTCCAATTGAATATTTTTCTAGCGTGTCTTGACAAGAACAACATAGTACTCTCTATACTATTTTTTATCCCTAATGTACTTGTTATACATTCGAATACTAAATCATGTAGCCCTAGCATATGAATTGTAATATTCATATACTTTTTCTCTGATCCAAATGTCATACCCTTTTTCGGTACATTACCCAATTCAAAAGTCATATTGTAGTCGATAAGATGTTTCCCTAGATTTTCTTTCTCTGAATATTCTTTATCCATCTGACAATACAAAAAAAATAATTAGTACACATATAAAGTCTAGAATCATCTCATATTGTACGTAATTATTGTTCAGGTAGTGTAAGCTAAAACTATGCATTTACTGATATCAAGGCAACATAAGAAAATCTTTGTTTTTGGTGTTGATGTGATGTATTTATAGTACCATGCAACTTCATGCAACATGTGAAATTTCCTCTGATAACAGTATAAGAGATTTCATAAAACCCAGTTCCATAGAATCAAACAAGAGATTTCCTATCTTTTCATAAAACCCAAAATAGAGTAGAACTTCATTACCTCAATTAGAACTTCTGCGCAATAATGTAGCTGGAAAAATTTTATTCAAAATTTTAAACTGAGTTGAGAAACAATGTATACAACCAGAATGGATAACATAGGGTTTTCAATTTCTGATGGAGGTAGGACGACGATGATCAGTCACGGATTTGGAAACAATGGTAGAGGGAACCCTTTGAGCTTGGCGGGATTTACTTTAGCCTGTAACAGTAGCCAGCCAAAAATCCGGTTCCTGTTTGGTTACCCGCGATCCAACCGGACCGCTGCGGCTACCGCGATTCGTCGTCGGAGCTCTTGCAAGAGACGAAAGTGGCATAGGGGATGGAGGTAGGGCTCCTCATAAAGTTAGCAACGACGTTGGCAACAATAGCGATGAGGGATCTTGATGAGCGATAGAGGGATTTGTTCGAACACACAACTAATTGTCGCCGGAGCTCGCTCAGGGAATAAAAGAGAGGCTGGATTTCTCTGGATGCACAAAATTATGTGTTAGGAGAAATGAGGTAAAAAAATAAATATTTGAAAATTTATGGGGGACTAAAAAATAATTGAAGGGAGAAACACTGATAACTAAAGCATCTATTAGCCTTCTTTTCCATTTGCCAATTGTCAATTTCCGATAGACCCTTCACCCCCAGTAGCGTCACGCATGCCTCCAGCGTCACCTATCCAGCGACGCTGATCCACCGCTAATCCCATTGCCCATCTAGCAATGCCATCACGTTCAAGAGAAGCTGAATCAAAGTTTTCAAGATGCTGACTCATCGAGGCTACGACAAAGTATTCCCAACGCTGATCTTTGCTCATGTCACCTTGCACCACTGGCAATGCCAGCAATCCTAGGGTTTGATTTTTGTATATATAGAGCCGTGATTGATTTATGTTTGTATGGAACAACATCATTTTGGTTAAATTATGGGTTTATTTTTGTTCTGTTTGTTTGCATGGAAAACTACCGAAAAAATTGGTTCTGCAAACTACCGAATGTATGATTGATATTGGTTTTGCGTTCGATAGTTTTTTAAAATTCCTAAAATGTACCTATAGATATTGCACTACTCTCGATGTGATATCGATAAAAGTTTATGAAATTCACCTACCGATGTTACCCCATTCTCGGTTTGCTGTCGATAATAGGTTTCACCTCTGTTTTTTTAAAACTGAGGTCAGTTTGGTTATTTTTTGCAAAATAATCGAGGTAAAAATTCCTCTAGAACTAAGGTAAAGGTTCATTTTTCTTGTAATGGTAGCCTCAACTCTCATTGTTCTAATTCCAAAAAGGGAAGTTTGTTCTACATTCAAAGACTACACACCGAAAAGCTTGAGCAACTTTATAAATAAGGTTTTTTTCTAAAATTATACCATCCAGATTAAAACTGCCAATGGACGGTATAATCATTCCCAAACAATCTAAGATTTATCCGTAAAATTAAAACTAAGATATAAATGATTGAAGGCTCAATGACTTTTAAGTCACTAGGATGCCCTATTTATACTAGCAGAACCAAGACTCTTACTTTCTAGGAATGTTTAGCTCAATCATGTCCAAAGTTCAGTCTTGGCAAAACAAAATATTATCTCCAGCTGACAAAGCCATCCTCATAAAGCATGTGTTGGCCACAATGCCCATTCACTTAATAACCGCATCGAAGCCAAAAAAAGTACATCATAAATAAAATACATATAACTTTGGCAATATTCTTTTGGAACTCAACCTTATAAGGTAATAAAAATAAAAGGACATGGAGATCATACTCCAAATTATGCTATCTTACAGAGGAAATTGGTCTGGGATTTTAAAACTTAAACCTTTTGAATAAAAGCTTCGCAATCAAGCTCTGGAATAAGCTTGAAAAAGGAAAATCTTTTTGGGGTCAAACAATGTGGTCAATTACTGACACAAATATAACCTCCAAATCTTGGCAAAGAATTAAAGAAGTGAAACAACTAGATAACTCTCAATTCAAATTAGGTAAAGGATTGTTTCATTATGGATTGCTAGCTGAACTGAACTGGTTCCTTTTATAGGCCATTTGGAGAACACAACTGAAATTCCCTTTCAAGAAATCTCTGTTTCTAATTTTATTTCTAAAAAGGCATACTACATTAATCACATCAGATCGCATTTGCCAAATCATATAATCAATTTGCTGACCTAGGAACATAGAATATATTACGATAATAATATGATCTTGAAGTTAACTCAAAATGGCTTGTTTATCTTAAAATCTGCCTATGCTTTAGTTAGACCTAGAAGAACAAATATTCCGTCATTTAAACACTTATGGTCTAAAATATCCCTAAAAAGATAAGCTTCATGAACTAGAAATTTTAAGAGATTAATTTCCCTTCAAGATGTTCTAGAAGATTATCAGTTTCACTAAGCTTCTAGTTGTTGCTTCTGTTTAAATGCATCAGAAACAATCCATCATTTCTTTAATCATTGTACACAGTCCAACAAATATGGTATACATTAGAGAGAGAATTCAGTCAGGAAACACATAACTTTGATTTCTCGTGGGACTGATTCCTTTTTTACTGGAACACGTCAGTTAGTAATTCTGCATTTGTTGGGTTGAAACCAATTATTCCTTGTTGGTTACTTGGTTCCTATGGTGTGCTAGATGTAAATATATTTATGAAGGGATTAAGCCTACTATAAGGTTGATTATCATAAATATATTACACTAGATAAATGATCTTGCTGGGTTTCAATCTGAGTTTCAAATGGGACTTGTCTTCAAACTGGCCTATGATGTTTTTTAACATGAAATGTGCAGAAAACCTATCAGAATTATACACTGGGCATTGCCAAATAATTTTTAAACTTAAATATTATGGCTATTTCTTGAGAAATGGCAACTCAGGTGTTAGATGTATTATCATATACTACTTAGGTAAAATCATAGTTGCATCAGCAAAAACTCTTAATGTAAGTTCATGCCTACAAGCAGAAGCCTCAGCCCTCTTACACGGTTAGGAATTAGCTCACCAACATCAAACACAAAAGCTAGAGATCGAAAGAGACTCTGATATACTGGTTAAACTAGTGGAGCTAATCCCTTGCGGCATCTCTCAATGAAAATGGGAAATCCTTCAACTTGTAGAGTTATTCATCCACTCATTCGGGAATCATTCCATAACAAAACATGTGAAAGTAGGAGAGATGTTTGTTGGGATCCTCCCCTTGCCTACCAAGAAATGAAGGTAACAAGTGTATCAATCTGGACATTAGCTCAAAGTTCCCATTAGGCCCAACCAGCGGATAAGTGATGCACATCGGTTGTTGCTCAAGGTTGGGAGTCATAGTCTTCCTCAATGGAACTTGCCTTAACGGAACACCTCCTTGAAGGTGAAGGTGTTGAGGTTCTCCTCCCGGATGCTCATCTTCATGCTCCATGGAAGTATAAGGTTCCGTAAAATGGTCACTAGGAGAGGTGTTATTCACACTTTCCAAAGAAAGCCTCGTAGCCCTTTTCAAGTTCAACTCTAAATCGGGGTCGTAATGTAGGGGTTCTTGTGAAGATGATCGAGTGCGAACCATACAACAAGAACTTAAACAATACGTCTCCAAGCCAATCAAAAATAAATTAAAAATTGAACAAAAGCAAACTAACACATATTCTTAACTAGCACATACTCATACATAATATGCACAAACACTTAAAAATAAATGCCACTTCCCCGACAGTGGCACCAAAATTTGGGAGGTTATCATCATACCTCTCAAAGTTATAATTTATAGCTTTAAATGTTTCCTAAATACAACAAAGTAGACAGTGGAAAATCAGGGTCGTCCACAAGAAAGATGGATTTTCCTAACGGATCATGCATATAAGGTGGATACTAGCGTGTGTGTATATATATAGATAGATAGATGAAAGCAAGTAAAGATGGGGGTTTTGGTTGGTTTTTCTAAGTTATGAATTTAATAACAAAACAACTAATAAAGTAAGGAAATTATGCTAATCCAGCAACAAGCTACTAAAAGATTATAAAATCAACAATGACAAAGGCATGGGGGAATCGATTCTCACTTCCAAACCTCTTATAGATTATAGAAACAATCACTCATTCGTTCACATTAATTACCAATTGTGAATGTTATCACTTCATTTTGAAGATAAGCATTCCTATCTTCTTAAGAGTATTTGCAAAAGCAATCAACGACCTTCATTTTGAAGATAAACATTCATATCTTCTTAAGAGTATTTGCAAAAGTAATCAACGACTATGTGCAAACCTCATTAATGATCACTTTAGACAACAACGCATAAATTTATTTCATCAATGACATCATACACGAAGAACCATAGATTTGATAATAACTACAAGCATTCTACCAAATGCCTAGCCATTTAAACAAACAAAATATTTACTAGATTAAACCTAGAATAATCAATATTCAAGATTCAACCTTTTAATGGTACCTTAGGATAAATATGATAACAAACCACATTACATAATCATCTTGCAAGATTAACATCATTTTCACAACAAGAAGTTCTAATTCCATGTTCTTGGATCTTCATGTCAAAGAGCTAAGAAATTGTATACTTTCCTCACATCTTAGCACTCAATCATACAAACACTTCATATTCTCAAACAACCCATAGCATAAATGAATTAAACATCAACATTAATGGCACAATATATGCTAAGCAATAAATGTCATGAAAGAGCAAAATAGAGAATCTCACTTCATGGGTTTGGAAGTTTTAATCAATTTCTCCCAAGTGATAAATTTAGCTACTACAATCCATACTAATAATCAAAGAAGAACTAAACATAATCCAAAGGAAAATAAGAGGAAAAAGAAGAAGAAAGTAGGGTTTCAAAATGTAAAAAATTGGGAAGAAAGAGTTGGTGAAGAGAGAGGATAAAGTTTAATTTTTATAGTACAAGAAAAATAACAAAGGATTCTAGCCATACGTGTGTCGCAACTAGCGATAGATTCATCGCGACTCGCGATAGAGGTCAAATACAACATCTTCATTTCTTTCTTCTTCTTGCCTCATGGCTTTCTCTTCACTTCTCTTCAATTATTCAAGTCTTAAAATCTTCAAAAAAGGATCTTCAAGGTTTTCATGGTTTTCGCAGTCATCGGTGTTCAAATCTCGATATAATGGGCCCATCACACAAAATTCCCTAGAAAAGTCATAAGATCGCAAAAGTCGCACTTAACTCTCCTAAAATTATTTCAAGGCAAAACACAAGATCTAGATAACAGATGTGCATAAAAGTGAGTCCAAAAAGTCCCAAAAATAATTATATAAAATGGACACATCAATGACCATATCACGCAAGCCACGGTCACACGACAATGGCCCTATAACTAAAGATGAAGAACGCGAGAAGAATGCATGTATTTTCGAAGAATTTAACATCTCTTTTGTTATCTTTTTGTTGGGAGATTTCTAGATTTAGGTAGGTTTACATAATAAGGGGTTTAGATAACGGTTTTCGGTTTTCGTATCTAAATCCTTCATTTTGTAACCTATTTTGAGCTAATGAATATTTGGTCCTTACGAGCATCTAAATTCCATTTTGTGAGTTTATTTATAAATTTCTCGTAAGAACTTTGGAGTAGTTTAGTGAAGGCAATTCCCAAGGATGGTAGAAGACTAAAGACTAATTGGAAAGTGGTAGAATATAGATTGAAGAAGGAAGGCAAAGTAGTGGAGGAAGAATGATCCAGGTTTTGGAGACGACTTCTGAGAATGATCCAAGAAGAATTTTTCCATAGATCGCATCATTGGAATTGTCTTCACGGGTACTTTAAAAATAACAACAAGAACTCCCAAAATGGATCAGTAGTTCACCCGCAGAGATGGAAATAAGAAGCGAGCATAGGAACCTTTGCGGACCGCAACATATACCGCGGCCTGCAAAGACAAAAATGTGAAATAAGATGTTGGGAAGATTGGGCATTGCGGGCCGTAATACATTGCTGCAGTCCGCAGTGGATAGATTGGGCTGCTTTTTGTTCTCACTTTTTAGCCTCTTATCCTATCTTCTTTCTCTTAGCCGAAAATACTCTTCCCAAAACCCTCGTTCTTCATTTTATTTTCATATTTTCCATATTTATTTTGTATGATTATGCTTGGGATTCGTAGTATGATTTGTATTAACTAAACTCTTAGTCTTGGGAGCAATTGATTGTGGTGTCCTTGCCCATGGCTTGAGAATCATTTCTACCTATTTAATGCTTTGTATATTGGACATTTATAGAGCTTTGATGTTGGTTGTTAATGTCCTTAATGTAATTAGAAGTTTGATAATATGCAATGCTTGTATGATAACTTGTTAGAAATGGGTGAAAGTAGCTAATTTCCCCTCTTTGACATGGAATCCAAGAGCATGAGTTTGAGCTTCTAATTGGGTTTATGATTTGATAATTGCTTGATAAATATGATGATTTTGAATCCTTTGTCATGTTTATTTTAAGGTAGCAAGTAGGAGACGTCATTGAATGTTGAAGTTTCTTGACTAATCTCAGTAAATATATAAATTGGTTCAATGCTTAGACATTTCGATTGATGTTTATAAGTGGTATCAAGATTGTTGACTCTTCATACATAATTCCATTAATGGGACATTTTTAGGCATTTCTCGACTAGAGAGGCCATTAGTGAGATTTGCAAGAGATGTTGAATTCACTTTTGTAAATTACTATCAAAGAAGAATGGAAGGTTTCTTCACAACAAGTAGTCAAGGTAGTAAATAGGCCGTGGATTCAAGGATAGATAAGAAGCTCCAAATTGGAAATAAATTGGGCCCAAGATCCCGTAATTTGTGCTTAATCAATCTTTGTAGTTTGTTACATGATTAGCTTAATCTCTTGTTTATGATAGCATCTTTGTCTTTAATTTCATAACATAGAAAAACCAACCCCCCAATATTTACTTGCCTTTTATATATCTATATATGTCTATACCTATGCTTATATCCACCTCATATGCATGAACCCTTATGAAACTTTCTCTTCTTCGTGAACGGCCCTGATTTGCCACTATCTACTTAATTTTATTTATGAAGCACTTTAGGGCTACAAATTGTATTTTATTAGGTACGACAACAACCTTCCAAATTTTGGCGCCGCTCTCGGGGAAGAGGCATTTATTTTTAAGTATTTGGGCATATGATGTGTGAATATGTGCTAGTTGTGTAAATATGTGTTATTTTGCTTTTATCTGGTCATTAGTTGATTTTTGGTTGTCTTGGAGACGTATTGTTCGAGTTTTTGTTGTATAATTCATTCTCGACCTCTTCACAAGAACCCTTACACTACGACTATGAGTTAGAGTTGAACTTGAAAATTAATAGGAGGTCTTTTTTAGAGAGTATGAATAACACCCCTCCTACTAATAATTTTGAAGAACATTCTACTTCCATGAAGCATGAAGATGAGAATCCGGAAGGAGAACCTCAACACCCTCACCTTCAAGGAGGGAATGTCCCATTGAGAAAAATTCCATTGTGGGAGACAATGACTCCTAACCTTGAGCAACAACTGATGTATATCACTTATCCAGTGGTTGGGCCGAACACTTTGAACTCAAATCTAGGTTGATACACTTGCTACTCTTCTTTCTTGGTAGGCAAGGGGAGGACCCTAACAAACATCTCTCCAACTTTCATATAGTTTGTTGTGGTATGATTCCCAAAGGAATGAATAAAGAGCTATATAGGTTGAAGGGTCTTCCCGTTTTCATTGAGAGATGCCGCAAGGAATTGGCTCCACTACCTTCCATCCGGGAGCATAAACTCATGGATTAAGTTGAAGATGAAGTTTCTCGCCAAGTACTTCCCGGCCTCAAAGTCCTCTACCTTGAAGAAGGAGATCAGAAAAATCTTTCAATGGCATGAAGAGTTGTTCTACGACTATTGGGAGAGGTTAAAAAACATTCTCTCAAGTTGTTCGCACCATGGCTATTTGGAGAGAGATTTGGTATACTATTTTTATAATGGTCATCTTGACGAGGAACAAAGGCTAGTGAGGGCAACTTGTGGTGGTTCTATTGGGAACAAGGCTTCAAGAGCGGATATGGAGCTCTATGAGGAGTTAGCCAAGGAGTCGAGGACTTTTAGTTCTACATCCGATTTGAGAAGGAAAAATTCCAACAGCACAAGTTCTCCCTCAACAATGGAAAACTCAAGGACCAAGTCCCGACACTCACTTCCATGATTAAGGCCTTGATGACAAAATCTAGAAACACACCACATGTGAAATCTTGTGAGATTTGTGCTTCACCGCACCCTACAAATACATGTCCGAGTTTGCAAGATGATTATGTGGTGGAGGTGAATGTCGTTGGTTTTCAAGGTGGCCAAGGATATCAAGGGTATCAACATAATCAAAGTTACTAAGGTGGAGGCTACCAAAACCGACCTTACAATGCAAGTAATAGAGATCCCCCGATTCTCCAGTATGGAAATGCTCAAGAAGAGAAAAATGCACAACAATACCGCCCTCAACAACGACAATCCTGACCTCTGCAAAAAAAATCAAGGCTCCAAGAAAAGCCCTATGATCAATACGAGAGTTCGGGCTTGTCAAAAGATGAAGTGAAACAATCCATTGGGAAATTGATCCTGTGTGTGGAGTAGGCCGAGAAGTTCCAAGAGAAAACCGAATCGAGCATCAAGAGCATGGAGACTCAAGTGCGTCAATTGGCTCAAATCTTGAATCGGATGAAGACAAGAGAGAAGGGAAAACTTCCTTCCCAACCAAAGCTTAACATTCGACAAAATGTGAGTGCTATCTCACTGAGGAGTGGTAGGGAGGTGAAGGAACCCCAAGGCAAAGATGTTGTTGAGTGGGTGCTTGAGAAAGAGGATAATGTTGAGGAGATGGCTGAAGAGTTGGCTAAGGAGAATGTGAGCATAGGGAAGGAAATTAAAAAGGAAACCATTGTGCCAAGATCGGGATCAAACCTCAAAACCTAATCCCCTTCTCACAAGAAAGCTAAAGTGGCAGAGATTCCTATCTATGTGCCAGAACCACCATTTTTTGAGGCATTGAAGGGCATATAGGAGAAAGAAGGAGGATAACGAAGACATATACGAAGTCTTTCGTAGATGCGATGTAAACATTCCACTCTAAAATGCTATAAATCAAATTCCTAGGTATGCTAAATTTCTTAAGGAATTGTGTGCCGTCAATAGGAAATAAAAAATGAAAAGTAAGAATAAGAGTGGAAAGAGTGAGTATGTCTCCGCCTGTTTGATGATGAATTACCTCCTAATGAGATGATTCAAGAATGTTTACAAACCCTGTGTGATATGACAAAAACGTGTTAAAAAGGTCATGATAGATTTAGGTTCTTGAATTAACGTGATCCCATATTCTTTATCTGAGAGTCTAAATCTAGGTACTTTGCACAAAACTGGGGTTGTTATCCAACTAGTCGATCACTTTAGCACATACTCAAAAGGTATCCTTGGTGAAAGTGGAGTCTTTGATATTTTCCGCCGATTTTTATGTCCTTGATATTGAGAGTGAAAATTATTCCACACCTATACTATTAGGAAGACCATTTTAAATACGTCAAGAACAATAATTGATGTGCATAAGGGAACACTAACCATGGAGTTTAATGGGCGGAAAGTAGAATTTGACATTAGTAATTCTATTGATCATCCTAGTATATTTATCTACACCTAAATGCATACGTTAACCAGTGCCTTTGACACATTTGTTATTATGTTTTTGTTGATTAATTTCTAGTTTTAGTTAGGTTTACAGTACAAAAGGTTTAGATGGTCGTTGCTGGTTTTCTTATCTATTCCCCTAGTTTTATGCACTTAATTGTATCTAATAGACACTATGTCTTCACGAGCACCTAGATAATTTTTTGTGAGCTTATTGGTAGGTTGCTCGTGAGCACTTCAAGATAGTTTTGTAGAAGGCCATCCACAAGGGTGATAGTAGATATTAGAAGACCATCCGCAAGGATGGTAGTAGACAGAAGGCCTTGAGTCAAAATGTGATAGTATATGGAATCAAGCCGAGAAGAAGAAGGGATTTTCCAGCAATTGAAGAGTTGGCGAGGCTGTGCCACCAACACAGCTTGTTCCAGAGGCCCTTGGCACGGATCGCTCGAAGCAACACGCCTCATCCCAAAGAAACGATCTATGCGGCTAAGTATGGGTATGGGTTGTGCCACTTAACACAGCCTGTTCCGTTCGAAAGTCTATATTTTTAAGACCAGCCCACGGTGTGAGAAGATTACACACCTCGCCATCAGTTTGCTCAGAAATTGACTCCCAGCTAACAGTTGGGAAGGATAGACACAGCCCGTGCCATTTAGAAAAGGAAAATCATGCATCCGATCAGCGGCCAGTGAAGATTCACAAGGCCCGTGCCATTTAACTGATCAATCAAGAGTCCCATTCAGCTGCCCAGGATGAATGGCGAGGTCGCACACTCAAACCGGCCAAGAAGGAGCCCTAGCTAGCAGCCCGTGTTGGATAACAAAAGCCGTGACAAGGAACTCCAACATGGGCCGCTTTCTATGACACGCCACGTGCCGATGGCTGCTAGGGTTTAGGTCACTTTTGGGACTTTTACAAGGCCTAATTCCCTACTACTATAAATATAAGGCCATGTCTACTAGGTTTTAAAGTTGGAAGTTGTTTTTCATTCTCCTAAGAGTAGGTAGACAGAGAAAGGGATTAACCCTTCTTTCTATTTTCTTTCTTTCTCTTTGTTTTTTCCCAAGGGCATTGAATCCAATGAAATAATTGGGTTCAATGCTTAGGGAGTTGTAATTTCACTTGGGGATCTATGTTTTTATTCATAACTTGACAATTATTTTATGAGATTATAGATCTGTCTATCCTTTTATGCTTATGAACATTATGTTGGCTTGTTCTTTACATTATTGTTAATTGCATGATTGCTGCACCATGTTGGCATACACCTTAGTCTACTTTTATGTTTGCGCATTTATTGATATCCCCAAGGGAGTGAAATCAAGATGTAATAGGGGTAGCAATAATCCGGGACCTTATGAGTGTATATGCATGTGGGGTCACCGAATCAACGTTACAATGATCATACAACAGGTTTAGGTGGCAAGTTGGCCCGAAGGGTTGTAGATAGATATATCTTAGTAGCAAACTAGGGTTAGCGTATTTCGCAACCCTAGAGTCAACGATAAGGTGCCTGTCCTTTTGCCTTTGTAGGCCTAGGTAGAAGCATTCGTAGTGGAGTGGACATAATTGTATGGGGGAGAATCAGATCTGCACAGCAGGTAGAGCCATTGTTGTACTCCCCTATTTACGGAGGCGGTTCCGATGGAAGAGTCAATAGCACCGAATGTGACAGGTATGGAAAAATGTTGACCATTGAGCACAGTACATGGAATAAGAATTATGATAGATTTGTATATCTTAAATGTGATTGAATCTAGGTTCAAAATATACTACCAGTCATGTTACGCAAATATTCCCCAAGTGTTAGTGACATATAGTTTTAAAAAAACTGTTTTGCAACATTAGCTATTTCTGACACATGATCGGATTGATGAACCAATTGCGGCTTTGTATAATTGATTGTTAAATTCCTAGCATATCTATGGATGACCCGGGTCTTGCCACTATCTACCACATAGGTAGTTTAGTGGTAGGAATGAGAGCAACATTATAAATTCTTATCTTTGTTAAGCCATCTCTGCGGGTTAATTGATTTCTTAGTTAATGACCTCGAAGGGAAGGTGAATCAAATCTTGGCACCGTTGCCTGGGATATTAGTATAAAGAATTAATCTGTTAACTTGCATAGCTTGTTAGTTGAGTAGTTACTGTTGTTTTTGTTTTTTTTGTTTGTTTGCTTTGGTTGGTTGTCAGTGTTGAACCTTTGTGATAGCTAGTCCATTTGCTTCTAATCCTTGTGTTAGTGTCTCTCATAGTTACGTGTTGTCTAGCTTCTATTTTATGGTACATACCCATACCACAAACTAAGGAACTCTATAAGAAGGAGGGGGAGAGTTAGAGTAAGGGTTCCCCAAAAGCCGACCGTTGTATTTGAGAAAACTGTAGATGTGTCGGAGGATAATCGCACACTTAGAGAGTTGATGGCTCCGAACTTGGAGAATCAACCCTATGCATTGTTTTTCCACCTTGGCCATCGAACGTGGCTTGAAAACTTAAGAGCGGCATGATCCAATGCCTACCTACATTCCATGGGATGGCCGGTGAAGACCTGAACAAGCACTTGTCGAAATTTCACCTTGTGTGCACCAATAAGAAGCCACCCGGAGTTTTGGAAGAATATTAAAAGTTGAGATCCTTTCCTTTCTCACTGTGGGATGCAACCAAATACTAGATATATTATCTTCCGCCACTTCTTGGTTGGACATGAAACGAAGGTTCTTGAAAATACTTCCCTGCTTCCAAGTCTGCAGGTCTAAAGAAGAAGCTTTCCAACATTTTTGCAAATGGAAAACAAGTCCTTTTATGAGTATAAGGAAAGGTTCAAGAGATTTTTGGAGATTTTCCCTTACCATCTATTCAAAGAAGGTGATTTGGTTTACTACTTCTTCGAAGGCCTTTGTGACGAGGATATGAGAATGGTTAATGCGGTGTGTAATGGCTCCATAGCCAACAAGAACCCAAAGGATGCAATGACATTGTTCAAGGAAATGGCTAATGGGACAAGGCAATTTGGCACCCGATCCCGTTTGAAGACTTTAGATGAGCCAACTCACTCTCCTAAGTTGGAAGAGCAAGTTCAAGCCTTTTCCACGATGATGAAAGAATTTATGAAGGAGAGAGCTCAAGTCAGGGTGTGGAATATGCAGTCTTGATGATCCTACTGACACATGTCCGGAAGAGGTCGAAGATTTTGAAAAGGTGAAAGCGCTGGACTTCAATGGTGGGAATAGGCAACAATTTGCTAGGGGGCAATAACAAGGGTTCTAAGGGAACCAAGGCGGAGATAGACAAGACCCTAATGCAAATACTTTCAATCCTTGATACAATGATCACCCCAAATTTTGTTGGCGCGTGGAGACTCAAGGGTGCAACCGAGGTGGAAAACCTCAACCTTACATGAGGGGAGAAAGGCTTTCCAACAACAATACCGCCTTGTACAAGTTGGAGTGAGAGGAGATCTTAGATGCGATAGCTCAATTGTAAAAGAAGAGTGACGTGTTTGAGGAGTGAACAAGGAGAGAAATTGAGGAGCTTGGCACTAGAGTCTTTTTAAGCAATCTCGAAGTCCAAGTTGGCCAACTTGCCACTTCGGTGAGACAACTTGAGGCAAGAGAATCCAACAAGTAGCCTTCCCAACCCGAGGTAAATCCAAGGAATGTTAGTGCATTAAAGTTCAGGAGGAGAAAGAAGTGTGCGAGCCCAAGAAAGAAATATTGCAAGAGGATGATTTGATTATGGAATAAGACTAACTTTGAAGAGCGTGAGATGTTTGTAGAAGAGGAGCCCTCCAAAGATATCCCCACCACCAAGGTGAGGGTGATCCCTCTACCACCTTTTCCTAGTGCACTTAGGGGAAGGCCGAAGGTGGCAAACAATGAGGCACACATTCGTAAAGTTTTCGAGAAGGTCGAGGTTAGCATTCCTATTTTGAATGTGATTGAGCATGTTCCGTCTTATGCTATATTTCTTTTTTGAAAAATGCATATACTAAGAAGTGGAATAAAGTAACAAAAAAATTAGGCTGATTGAAAATAGGGGATTGGCTACTCTAGCTCATAGGAACTTGCCTAAGAAATACGATGACCCCGAAATGTTTTCAATCCCTATTTCCTTAGATGGTAAATGGGTTTAAAATGCTATGATTGATTTGGGTGTATCTATTAATGTGATTCCTTTTAGCTTTTATAAAAACCTAGACATAGGTGAAATTAAGGAAACTGGGGTGATTGTCCAACTAGCCGATCATTCATAAGCTAGCCCTAGAAGAATACTTCCTTTGTCCCACTTTAAACTCCTTAGTTTCCTTTTTGTGACGTCCCACTATAAACTTCATAATTCTAAACTTTCTTCATTTAGCCATAAATATGTGATTATAACTCTTCCTTTTATTTGATTTATGTAGACCCACTCTCATCACCCATAAAAAATATCACATATACTTTTCTTAAAGTTTGTGCAAAAAGAAAGTAGGAAGTTTAAAGTGAGACGGAGGGAGTAGTTAAGGATGTTATGGTTAGGGTAGGCAATTTTGTGTTTCCGACGGACTTCTATGTCTTTGATGTAGTGCACGATGGTGTGCACCCCTAATCATATTGGAGAGGACTTTTCTAAAAATATCAAGGGCTAATATAGATGTTTATTTGGGAACACTAACCCTAGAGGATGACATTGATAGGTTGGGATTTGAGATTTATAAGCCTAAGCATGATTCACCTATATCCTCTCTTATGTGTATTGTCATCTCTCTATGTGATGAACTTGTTCAACATGATAACTTTTGCATGATTAATGATGATGAAGGCTTGGATGAGTTCCTTGATTATGATGAGTGGTGAGAGAAATCATGTCTTGAGCTTCAATTGTGATGACCATTTTGATGATAATTATGCTATCCATGATCTTAGTGACGGAATTTTCATTTTGGATTGTTTTTCTACGCTCAATAACTTGAAGCGATCCATGGAAAATGACGAGGGTTTAAAACACGCTCGACCACCTCCTAGTCCCGAATACATGGCTAAGAACTCAACATTGGCTAATAATGGACATACTCTCTTCATGGTGAGCAAAGAACATGAAGGTAAGGGTGACACTTTGTGGAGATCCCTCCACAAAAATGTCATCGTGGGTGGAGTCGCGGATGGCGTCTCTGGAGACCCAATGGTAGGTTTGTTTTAAATAAAATGCATGAAGAATAAGTCGTGAGGACGACAATAAATATATTGTGTTTTTCCTTGATTTGATTTTATTGGCAGTTCAAGTTTATGTGTTTTTATTTGACAGGATTTTTATGTGAAATGTTTGTTCGTGTTAAATCTAAGATCGAGTCCCGTGTTTTATGTTTAGTAGAAAATAGGACTTTTTGGGTGAAAAAAAGTATTAGAGAATGGAAAACCTGGAGAAGCACGGTCTATGTTAGATTGAGCCAACACGTGGCTAATCAATGGCATGACCCATGTTAGATCAAGTCAGCACAAGGCTATCAATGGCACGGACAGTGCCACTACCTCTTGCCATGCTGAGGATGGGGTAAAAATTCAGATTTTACAAATTTCAAATTTTTAGTCAAAACATGCAATTTTGGCCCATTAATTTAGCAAATCTTTTTATTCTTTGGGACTTTTGATGTAAATAATACTATAATAAACATCACACATTCCTTAGGCATTAATTAAGTGGTACTTTTGTCCCCTAAATTTTCTATTTTTACCTAGGCCATCTCTATCTCCTTTATACCTCCCTCCTAAACAACCCTCTTTTAGAGGAACATGGATTTTCTGAAATTAAAATTCATAGTACATCCCCAACCCATAATATTCATTTAACCCATTCAAGTCCTTCAAAAACACTCACTCTCTCTTCATTTTAGAGAAACTAAAAAATTTGGAGCATTTTCTTTTAAAAAATTAGCATTTTTGCTTCTTCTTGTGTGAAATTTTTAGCACTTAGTTTCAAACTCCGGGTAATACTTTGAACCTCGTGTTTTCTTCCTTTACTTAGCATGATTCTGGTGTGATGAGAAGCATTAATTTCAAAAAATTCTGAGGTGGCTTAAGAAAGTTTGTGGGTTATAGGAATGATCTTTGTGTTGAGATGATATGATTTTCCATGTGTCAGATTTTTAGGAAGAATAAATCTTGCTTTGTGCTGAAATGACATGATTTGCAACAAGTTGGTCATTTATGAGGATTGTTCTTGTTGAATGATATTTGGTGCATATCCTTGTATATTCTTGCCATTACAATCTTCTTCTTGTAGTGATAGAATGGCTCCAAAGAGGAGTAGACTGGAATAAAGGAACATCTTCCCGGGGTGAAAAAGGGAAGAAGCCGACTAAGGTTGGGAAATAAGAGTCGGTGACTTCCCTTTCTCCAAATCTAGCATTTATGGTTGAAGAGTTCATGGGGTTGGCCAACATTTTCGGGAGTGCGGCCCGAAGGTGGAGGTACCTATATTGTCCAAAGAGAAACATTTTTGAGATGAAGTTTGCATGCAAGGAGACCTTGGGAGGTATCTAGGCCTTCTCGAGTCCGTCACCTATTTCTTCTGGATGGCTTGGTGTAGGAATAAATTTTGGCAATGGTTCCTTCTCAACCTGTACTTCAATTCCATTGAATTTATTTTAGTCTTGGGTTAATAGTGCCTGGAATATTTGAACCACAATTTCTATTGTTTAGGTTATGTTGTACATTTTTTTGGTTTCTTGAAGGTACAGAGTAAACCATGGAACCTCTTATTGTGGACGGAAAATTATAGCAATCTTCTCTCACTTTTCAGCCACATTACTTTGGTCCTTGTTTTACAATGGGGAGCAGCAAGAAACCAGATGAGCTATGGACTCAGTGGTGGGACAAAGTTGACTTGATAGTCGCTTTACCCGACGCCAAAGACGTGAGCGTGAAGTGCAAGGGTGATGATGTTTTCAGTTTCTCTTTTGTTGGTGTTGATGGCCAATTCTTCAGCTTCACCCTTCAACTGTATTCCAACATCATTCATCAGGTGTGTAAAACAAAGATTGGCTTAAGAAACATTCTTTGTTCTATTCATAAAGAGAAGAAAGGTTGGTGGGAAAAACTGTGAAGTCTGAAGAAATGCATCCGTATATCAAGGTTGAGTGGAACAAGTGGTGTGATGAGGATGAGGAGTCGATGGCTTCTGATGATGAAGAAAATGATTTACTGCATACTGGTGAAGATGACGGTAGCAGTGATGATAAAGGAATGCTTTATCTTCCCGACTTGGAAAAGGCCAGAGGATGCTAAGCAAACTGGCAACATGCACAAAGTAGTGTTGCACTGCTGCTGTAGTGGTGGTCCCAGTGGAGCACTAGACAAAGTTGAGGTTTCGCCATCTCTGTTGTTTATGTGTCCTACTCTCACGCAATATTATACTCTTTCTGTCTCAATATTAATGGCACAATTACTTTTTCAAGTCAAATTTGAAAAACTTTGACCCTAAATAAAAATTAATAGAGTAAAGTACCAAAATAACTATGACTTTAGGTTGAAAGTGCCAATATAACCATGTAAAAGCAGAAAGTGCCAAAATAACCCTAACTTTACGAAGCATATGCCAAAATAACCCTATGAGGCGTTGACTCCAATTGTCAATGCCAGAATTGGCTTTTTTAAAATAGTAAATGATGATTTTTCACCCAATTTTTTTTAAAATAATTTTTTTGAAAAGACAAACCCCTATCTGCTCTATCCCTCTCCCATGTCGATCTTAGCCCCACCATGGAGGCATCGGAAAAAGAAGCTCATGTTTGCAACACCGTGAGCTCGCGTTTGCCTCGTTGAACATGATAGAAACTATGGAGGTAGTGGTGGGTGGGTGGCAAGGGTGCAATTGCGCTTCCTCAAACTTGTCGACACCTTTTCTTTGCCATCAGCGGTGCTTTTTCAAACTTGTTGGCACGAATTATCAGTGGTGGAGACCTGGTTGCGCGGTGGAGGTGGTGGGTGGGTGGGTGGTAAGGGCACAGCCGCGCTTCCTCAAACTTGCCAGTGCAAATCGTCAGCGGGCAGAGACCTGGCAGAGCGATGGTGGTGGTGAGTGGGGAGGGCACAACCGCGCTTTGTCAAACAAGCGTTGCCAACGCTTGTTCTTCACCACCAGCCGTGCCTCCTCAACACGCGTCAGGGCACATCGTCTGCGGTACAGTGGCGGTGGTGGGTGGCGGAGGCAAAACCGTGCTTCCTCAACCTCGCTGACGCCTATTTTTCGTCACTTGCCGCGCTTTCTCAAGATCGCCGTAGTGAATTTTCAACGATGGAGATCTAGCAGCGCGACAGTTGTGATGGGTAGCAGGGGTAAAACCGCGCTTCCTAAAACACATCGACACCTGTTCTTTGCCACCAACACTTCATCAAACTTGCAGATTTTGGGATTTTTGTGTGTTCTATTTAAAGGCTTAGTTCCTTTTTTTGATGGAATAGAAAAAAGAGTTGTGAAAGACACAAATCTAATGAATGTGTACTTAGCGGGAGTGGTGGAGTTTGGATGGTGGTGGCTGGCGGCGGGAGAGGATGGAGGTGGAGCTTGGGTGGTGGTGGCTGGCAGCCGGAGAGAGTGGCGGGTAGTGGTGGCTGGCGGCAATGGGAGGGATAAAATAGGAAAAATAATAAGCCGGAATGATGGAGGACATATTCATAATTTTGAATCTGGTCAACGGCCCCATTGGTGAGTCAATGCCTGGATATTGCCTGAAAGTTATATCAACACAATTCATCATAAAGTTAGGGTTAGTTTGACACTTTTTGGTTTTACAGGGTTATATTAGCACTTTCAGCCTAAACGTAGGGTTAGAAAAACATATAACCCAAATTAATATATAGTACATAATAAAATTATCATGTAGGATCTTGTTAGATTCATTTTAATATTTATTTTCTAAATATCAATTTTTCATGCAGAATTATTATATGTAATTAGAGATATTAATAGTCAAACATGATCATTGAACATCCTGAAAAAATAACTATGCCAATAATTTTGGGACAAAGGAAATATGTAGCAATCTAAGCGAAATAGTTCATGACATGGTCACAGCAATTTTTGGACAGCCAACTGGCTGGGATCAGGTCCCCTTTTAAACTCATGGCCAGCATCGCCTCAG
>JAULKJ010099246.1:0-15583 GCA_032355405.1 Rubia balearica | reverse complement strand
TTTTATTATGAAACATGTAATAGTTATAAAATTTATAACCCGGTTCATGCAACCCGAAAATTTTATCTTGATTTCTTATAATTTACACTTTAAACTTTGGTCTTTCCATGACTTATGGAAAGACCGTCCTTCAAGAGACGGACTCAAAAGTATGTGTGAAAAATCATTGTTGTTCACATAAAATGTAAATTTAATCAAAACATTCAAATTCAAAAGAAATATATTGTAGCAATTATGATTTTAGCTCAAAGGATGTATTTATCGTAGTTATCAATTTATTACTGCATAGTTAGACCATACTCCATCAATTTAAAACTGCTTTAATCATTGCGAAAAAGGTAGGAATACAACACGGATATCTCCGATTCGTAGTTGAAAGTGATTCTTTGCAGGCTATAAAGATCATGAGGCAGGAAGCTAAACCTCCATGGAAATGCAAACCGGTGCTATGGGACCTTGTTTCACTCATCCAACACTCCATCATCACATTCGAACACACTCACGGAGAAGGGAATCAGGTGGCCCGCGCATTAGCACAGACTCAAGATCACACCATTCCAACACATCTTCTAGCCACTAAAGAACTAGTGATGAAAGCGTTATAAGGAGACCGTATGAAACCCCCAACTTAAGGATGATCCAAGTGAACTAACTGAGGGACGAGCACAACTGCAATTCTAGTGCAAACCTTCCTCTCTTCTGAACCCCTACTTGAAAACTTTCTGTAAATTTGACTTAGGACACAAGTAACACAGGGGGGTTGGGCTTGTTTCACTACGAACTTGTCCACCAATTTTTTTAACATTCATCCATTCTTTTGGAACGTATACCCTTGAACTTTTGTTGTAATGTTACAAATCAGGAAAGGGCTTGGGATCCCAAGAGGATCCCCCACCTAGGTGGTTTTGATTATTTTATTTTAAAAAAAATGTATAGTTAGACCATACAATCTCCGATCCACCATTAATAACATAATTATTTTTTCACGGTTTTCAATGATCATGTTTGATCATCAATAACTCTAGTTACATATAATAATTTCACATAAAAATTAATATTTAGAAAATAGATGTTAAGACGAATCTAACAATATCTCACATGATATTTTTATTATTAATATATTAACTTATATTTAAGGTCAAAACTTTTCAAATTTGACTTTGAAAAAGTAAACATGTCAATAATGGTTGGACGGTGGAGTATTATTTTGGTATCTCATATGAACTACTCCGTTCGTCCCAACTGAATTTGCATTTTTTCTTTCTGGGACGTCCCAGGTAAATTTGCATTATTTCCTTTTGAAGAAAGTTTCACTTCAACAAAAGACTACTTTACTCCTATTTTTCTCACTATTTACTTTCTCTCTCAAATTAATAATTAAAATTATTTTGCCCCTCAAATTAAAACTCTTTTGATCCCTCCCCGTGTTCTTCCCCAAACTACAGACCTTGTTCTCTCCGACGACTTCTCCTGCAACCTGAGTCTGTTCCGCCACCGCCCGTTGTCATCCCTTCTCCTGCAATCGGCGACCAATTTCTCTCCTGTCCCCCTTTCTGGCAAAGTCTCCTTCTCCGACAAAGCCCCCTCCTCCTGCAACCTGAATCCGATTTTGCCACCACCAGTCTGCGTCTTCTGCAACCTGAGACCTATTTCTCACACCTTCTCTCCGCCGCAACGGTGGTGGGGAATACTGGGTGGTGGGGGATACGGTGTTGGTGGGTGGGGGGATACAGTGGTGGGGTATATGGTAGTGGGTTGTGGCTGCAGCCTGCAATTACGTTGGTGGGTGGTGGAAGAAGGAGAACAAGGGCAATGGACGGTGGTCGTTGGTGGACGAAGGATGAATGATGAAAGAGAAAAAAAGGGAATGTTGGCATTTTACATGTTCAGAATACTTACTCCATCTTTCTCTTGCTGTAAGTCTAACTGGGACAGAGGGAACAAGATAAATAGAATTAAAATTAAGTAAAATGAAAAATAGTAATATATATACATATATATATATATTAAAACTACATTAATTTAAATTTAAAGTGATCAAACTGAACTAAACTATATTTTCCCCTTTTTTGAACAACAGTTGACTCCTTCTCATTAAAAAATAGAAACGAGTTACAATTTGTAGTCGATTGTACACACAACCAACACTGAGTGTGTTTGGTAGAGCTGTGTTTATGAGCATAATTGACTTTATTTTGCAAGTAGAGGGAGACCAACTTCTGTTTTTCCCCAATAATTTTATGTATGCTTCCTAAATAATGATCTTTTAGCCGTTTATCAAACACTAAAAATGTTCTTAATTTATAAGCAAAGTGCTTATAAGTCCTGTCACACACACCCACTGTTAGTCTATCTACATTAGCTGATAAACTAGTGGCATTGCTAGGCTATCTACTATTACAATCGATGAACTGATAAACAATAGAACACCATAATTAAAATGAGAAATTTCTATCCATTACAAAGTGAGATTGACTTCCACGTGGATGACTCACACATAGTGGGAAGAGCCTCCCACTTAAGCTCCACATCAACATGGTGTATATGAGCTTGCTCCAATACAACCTGATGTATATAGACTTAAAGACCATAATTTATTCAAGGGGAGAATCCGAGTTGTGCCTGGTCGATCAAACACAACACCCTGGTTGCCTTGATAGCTAAATAGAAGGTATAACATAGGATGAGACAGTTCAAGTTTTCCGTGATTACGTCCAACAATTTCGACCTAAAACCCACTAGACGAATTAGTTCTAGCCAGTGTCCAAATTCATAGCAATCACAATAACAAACATAAGACTTGGCATTTTTTTCTATATGTATGAAGGTCTCTAACCAGAACCAATATGGGAATTCGAGAAAAATCGGTCTAAAGGGAATATCATCGCTTATAGCCGATCTAAATTTTATAAACCTGCCCAAACTAGTCGTGGTCCACAAATCTACTCTTTTACTTCAGAGAGAATCGTCAAAAGTAAGTTATTTGTACTACTTTAAACTTAGATTTCTCCTAAACAAACATCTCTGGAGAGCATTCTACCGTTTTAAAAGGTCGTCGGAAAGATACTCTTGTATCAGGGAGAATGATGATTCAATCTATATCTCTAACTTTAGCCCTATTTTTCAAACTGGTTTATTTATTGAATTGAACTACCATCAATACAGTATGATAGATCAAAATTAAATTAAGTTACAACAATTATTATTCTAATAATCCGATTTAAATTAAATCGAAATGAATCTAAATACAAACAAGCTGTAAAGAATAGAACCTACACACAATGAAAATGATCGAATATAATGAAAATGTAAATTTAATTTGTGTGTGCGATACGAAAAATCCTGATCATTTTATTTTATCTTATCTTTTGGGAGGAAACAAATCATGCATAAATGCATGCAATTTCGTCAATGGACCTAACAGGTGCAACATCATGCCAACCTTTTTGTTGGCAAAAATTAAGACGAAATTAGAAAGAATTGGGGAAGATTATTGCACTGAAAAAAGTTAGGAAGAAAATTGGGTATATTTAGTAGTGGCTGTAAAGTTCCGCTCATGCGTTGCTTTAATTTGCCAAGCCTTTTGCATAACTCCCATTTCCAAATAATCACCGGTCATTCCGCACTTTTGAACATTTAATAAATCCTCTTCATAAATTATTCATTGAATATTATGATTCAAGATTGATGCCCACTGATTGTTTAGCTTGGACCCAGAGGTCGTTGAAAGTTTGTGATTTTTAAATAATCTTCTCCTCTGGTCAAAATGGACCAAAATTTAATTATTAAATTTGATTAACAAGTACCCCTCTATCCCAGTAGTAATGGCCTAATTATTTTTTCACGATTTTCAATGATCATACTTGGCCGTTAATATCTCTAAATACATATACCGATTTTGCATAAAAAATGATATTTAGAAAATCTATGTTAAGATGAATTCAACAATATCTCACATGATATATTTATTATTATATATATTAATTTGCCGTTACTAGTAGGATGGAGGGAGTAGATTATTAGATTTTTCATATTTGAAACTTAAATTATTACCTCATGTGACCTTTTTCAGTGGGACGCAAACACCAGTCGCTAATAAAATTAATTTACTTATCGTGTGTTCCAGTTATGTGTTTATATGCAAACACAGAAAATGGAATTCCCCTTTTGATTGAATATATGTTTTCAAAAACTCTATGCAAAATATATTAAATCAGATGCTAAAATTACACTCCCTCCGTCCCGCCAATTTTGTCCTATTTTTTGGTCAACTTTCTCAGACTATGTTTGACCATCAATAACTTTAATCACGAATATTAATGGTACATTAAAATTTGATATTTAGGAACTACGTAAGTATAGGAGTCTAACAATATCTCACATGATGATATTAGAGTCTATATACTAATTGAAATTTATGGTCAAATATGGTCTGAGAAAGTTGATCACAAAGGATGCCATTTACTTTGGGACGGAGGGAGTATATTTTAAAAATTATTTAAATTTTGTATTTTTACAAGTTAAAATATGTAATAATGTAGAGTCCGTCTCTTGAAAAACAATATTTCTACAAGATATGGAAAGATTAGGGACTCACACTACAGGAAAACAGGTACATATGCTCGGGTAAATAAGTGTTGGAATAGCAAAATCGGTGCTAGGAATATTATATACACTGGTTACGGGGCCAATAAACTAAAATACCGGTGCCTTTGAATAAATCCAGCACCGATTCTCTGATTACTAGTACCACATACTGGTGCCTGATTGCCTATGAACAAAAAATGGTCGGTATTATAATTTTCCAGCACTGATTTCAGCTACATGACATATACTGGTGCCAATATTGGTACCCATGACCGAAATAGTATTTTTTGCGGGTAAAATTTGGTGGAAAAAAAGCTTGAACATGTATCGAGGATAATACTGGTGCTAGAACATTTTTTTGCAGGTAAAAAGTGAATTTTAGGAAAAATGCTTCATTAATGGCAGTTTTAGAGGAAGAACACATTAAATGCTTAGAGGTACCATTTTATATGATATTGGTTTGTTATTGATGATGGGAGAAATGGTTTGTAGCACTAGTAGAAAACCCTCTATTAAAGGTAGCAATGAAAGGCGGTTCCTTTGTGTTTTTGAGGAACCGCCTTTAGTGGGGACCTGAATAAATTTTCGAAGTCCAAACCACCCTCTCAGGTCACCCTTTCATTTTAAAGGTGGTTTTAAATTGATTAAAGACGGTTCCGCCTTTCATATAATTCATTTAAAGGCTGTTCTATTGTAGAACCGCTTTTAATGACTGTCTTTAATTGCCCATTATATAAATAACCCATTTAGAGTTTATTCCCTTAGCCAAATTTCAAAAAACTAAACTTCTCTCCCTTAGTTTTATCCATTTTTCTCCCTTCTTCCAGTTTAATCTGATTAACCCCTCTGCTTCTCCTTACCTCCTCTCTCCGTCATCCCTCTTCCCTCTAATCTGCACCTCCACCATCCTCCATTTCTAAGCCTATTGTAGCTGCAGATCCCTCTATCACTGTGCCGCTCCACTACGAACTCAACCGCACCACTTCTTTATCTTTTCTGGTAACCCACCGCCGCTCCCTCACTGTGAACTTCGCCACCGCGCCGCTGTACTACAAACTCCACTGCACCACTACTTCCTCTTCTCTGGTAACCCGCCGCCGCTCTCTCGCCGTGACGTCCCCTACTGCACCTGTCTCCCTCCGCTCCATCGCATGGCTCGACCTTGCCGCCTGTGCCGCATAGATCACTGCGCTGGAGAAATAGGTTTCCAAATCTTTGTTATGTTATTCGTTTTTTGTTTTTGGTTTGATTATTTTTGGTTTGATATGTTTTTAGCCCTGTTATAGATTTTTTTTGTTTGTTTCCCAAATCTATTTTTTTACTTGCTGCCAGAAACTTCAAGTTTTTGTCAGATTTTTTAGAAGCTCAAAATTAGGTTTCGAATTCGAAATCTATTACGGACCCCATATAAAGGTGGTTTTTTAGCCTCCTTTTGAAATCGATCAAATTAGTGTCCGTTATAACCTCCTTTAATAGGTATTTCTGCACTAGTATAGGCAGGTATATTTTGTGTGTTTTATCATGTTAATGTGCCTTTCATTGATGTAATGAAATAAGTTTCCTGGGTAGATTCATGATGTACTGAATGTCTTGTTTATGAATGTGATACTATTGGATCTGTTTCGAATGTAGTAATGTAATGTTTTATGTTTAAGGATTTTATCTTGATGTTGCATGATTAGAACTAGTTGTAGAGTAGAAGTGAACATTGTGTGAAACTATAATTCTTTCACCATCATTAATTTGTAGAGATGTCTTGCAACCGAGAGGCGTAAGTATGTGCATGGCAACGTTTGTAGTTTGAGCGATGGATTTGTTGTTTTCATGGATGAGTTTACAATACACGCATTTGTTCGTGAGAAGAGAGTCTAATTATGTACTTGTTGTGATTGCAAGAATCAAAATTGTATTGATGATAGAGACATTTTAAAAATCCATTTGTACAAGAGAAGGTTTGCAAAAGATTATTTGGTTTAGACATTTCATGGTAAAAATGCACCGCCTTGAAATCTCAAAATTGTCACATTGTAATGCAACAATTGTTGCCCATTGCATTCTCAGGTGTTATGGAGGAGGACATGCTATTTTTTGTTATGCACATGTGTTTGTTCTTCAACTCTAGTTGGAACAGGGGGGTTTGGTGTTATGTCATGAGAATTACTTTCCCCCTTTATTCTTTGACATTATGGTCCACCTCGTGATCCACTTGGTTTGGGAAATTCAAATATGTGGTTTTGTGATGATGCATTGGATGTACATGTTCAAGCGACTCATGCGAATTTGGAAGGGTTACGTTCCCAATCACAGTCAACCAGATGCTAGCATCATGTAAAGGTACGTCACCGAGGAGATCATTGAGTAATTTACTTCGAATTTAGTTAGAACAGAGAAATTGGTATTCCTGAACAAGTGCACACTTTATACACCCTTCAATGTTGAGTTGATGAAAGTTCACCTGTATGTTTTATAGAATAGTAGCGAGACAACAATCTATGTCCAGATCACATGTCACTTTAGAAGAACTCTATCCATAAAAGTTGAATAAAATACATTTGGAGGATTCTTCTTCATTTCAGAACTAGTTTTATAATGGCTGCAATGTTGACGACACACTCGGTGAACTCCATACATTTGCAAGGAGACCCAACTGTGCCGTTAAAAGGTACCAGGCGTATGATATTAACTTATTTAGTTTCTCTACATTGGAGAAGGACACCAAAATCATGGAGAAAAATAGTTACGTGTACATTGAATCTGAATCAGTATAGCAGGCTAGATAGACAAACAAATATCTTATTGCTATTGAGAAAATTTGGGAGTTGGATTATGTTGATTTTAAAATTGTTGTATTCAAATGTAGGTGGGATGAAAATTGGGCTTACCGATGGGTTTTACATTGGTGCACCTGAATTGAGTGGGATTCGAGGATGACATGTTCATCTTCGCCGCTCAGCACACCAAGTTTTGTACATCAAAGACCCTAGCAATGATAAGTGGCCCGTTGTACTACATGGGAAGAAGTTTTATTTTGAATAAGAGATTGATTGGCCCGTCACAACAAAAGTCCTAAGTTTACCTTGGCATTTCCAAGTTTGAAGGACGATGGTAGAGAACTTATAGGTAGATAGGAGTGGTCAAATTGTGAGGGTGACGTTGTTTTGAAAAAGGAAAAGATAGGGGGTCATTATGTTGGGAAATGTAGTTATTTGGATTGTTTTGTATATTCCCCAATGTCCTCTTCACTTAACTTATTATTGCCATCAAAAGAAGAATAAGTTCCAAACGTAAGTTGCAGAGCTCATTCGTCTAGGTTTTATTAGCATTTTAAAAACAATTTGTGGCATGAAATTATGACCTAGCACCAGTTGGAGACATTTAAAACCGGTGCTGGATACTAGTGCTGACTTCGATTTGAGGGTTAAAAGTAAATAACTTGTTTTTATCTTTTCCATTTTGAATTCAAAACTTAATATTTTGAACCCCAGAAATTTCACACAACCAAAATTCAAACCTTCCCAGAAACGATTTATAAACAAGAAGGTAAGTCAATTTTTTTGGTTAAACATTTTTATTTTAGCTCTCTTTAACAAGTATGTAGATGGATATGACTTTCCCTTACATATAAATGAGGGTCTGTTATATGAGTAAATGAAGATGTACAATATGTGTATATAATTTACATCCAATTAACCCCACCTTGTGTTCAATTATCTTTGTTATGTAGGTTGTAATGGAATGTTTTTTCATGTTTTGTCTAATTAGTTTCTCTACTTTGTGGTTGCATGAAAAGTGTTTCATAAAATGATTGAATTTGTTTTACTTTGTAGGAGATGGCACCGAAAACACCATTGAATAGGACACGCAACACATCCCTTTCATCACCGGGTATTGGATCCCGTAGTAAGCACCCGAACAAGAGTACAGACCATGCAGATTTGCACAGCCCATCCTGGGACCCATCTTCTTGTGGCATGGATGGTTGCACGGGCTGTTGTATTCTACACGGACTGTGTTGTTTCTTTGACACTTTCGAACTTGGCTTCTTTCTTCGACCCTTCTATCTTCTACCACATTTTGACTCGTGGCCTTTTGTGTTCTACCAATTTTTAAATTAGCCTTCATTAACCTACTTTAAAGTGCTTACTAGCAATATACAAATAAGCTCACAAAACAAGATCTAGATTCTCGTAAGGACAAAAATCCATTAGACTCAAAATACGCTACAAAATGAAGATTTTAGAAAGGAAAACAAGAAATGGTCACCTAAACCCCCTTATGGAGTAACCTATCTAAACGTAGCAATCTACCCACAAAAGTATAACAAATTTGATGTTAAATTACTCAAGAAATGCATGCATTTTACATCTCATAAAGTCTCAACAGGTTAACGAAAGAGCCTTGAATATGAACAATGAGTAGTTGTCTAAATTTTGGGTGAATGACATAGTTGCCTCAAAGTTTTGAAAGGCGACCCTACACTTCATTTCTCCACACCAAGGAGGGACCTAAGTTGACATAGTACTTCTTGATGTGTATGGTGAAGAAACGAGACCCGGGGGAGTACCGTGCATCAACATGAGCAGATATTGTATTAAGATTCTTTTTTGTATGCAATCAGGTTATGGTAATTTCCACTGCTTAGAAACACCCAAATTTTCATATTCTTGGTTAATTATGAAAGGGAGAAAGATTTTATTTACGTTCATCAAATGTGAAAAAGCCTTAGTATATGTTTTAAAGTAAATTGTAGTTGATTACATAGAGGTAACAAACTGAAATCTAAATCACTCGTGAATGTGATTGTGTGACTAGCCACGAATCATTCTTCCAGTCTGGACTTGAAAAATACACTGGCGATGTTACTAGTAACCTCATGTTAGAGCATAATTAAATTTCAAGTTGTGCGTAACTGTTTTTTCCTTTTTTTCACTGAGATCCCTCCAACAAAGTGGGAGAAATCAAAACATGAAATTGGTGGTAAAAAATCAATTAACCTTGACACGATCATGACTTGCAAATTTTAGCCTCAATGGGTTAATGGAAGGGGCCTTGAATATGAACAATGAGTGCTTGTCCAAAGTTTTGGTAAATTACACTACGACCCTGAAATTTTTGAAAACTAGCCTATGTTTCAGTTCTTCGCACCGAGAGGGACCTAAGTTGAAAAAGTACTTCTGGATTTTGTTGAAAACCGTAGGATGCGGAAAGTACCGTATGCTAATGAGAATTTATATTGCACTAAGATCATTTTCATGAGAAATTGGATTATAGTAATTTCCATATCTTAGAATCACCCAGATTTTCATATTTTTTGTTAATTAGGAAAATAAAAAAGAATGATATACATTCATGAAATGCAGAATTACTCATAAAATCTAGTAGTGGAATATCACGAATAAAAAAAAGGCTACATTAATAATGTGTAATCTCCACGAATTACACACAATGTCGATGATTGATACACTAGTATTCACTTAGACCTAAATTCATGAATAATGCACAAATGGTTCTGCATCTCACTACAGGGTAGTAGCCTCAGTACTCATAACTAGGTCCCACACATGCTTGGTCCACGTTGTCAGTCTTTTTGTAGCACGAAAAAATTCCAGCAACGTTAATTGCATCCAGAAATAGTCAGTTCAACACCTTTCCCATGTGATCACACCAGGTTCTTTTAAAATAGGAATCTCTACGCAAATTCTTTTTACCGATCTCTAGTTCGTGACCTTTCCTAAAGAAATATTCCACAAAAATCTTAGACAAAAAGTGACGATATATGAGGCTGCTGAAATAGTAGGACCCAAACTTATGTAACTCCATTTTCAAATTGAGGAGGAGTCGAGACCCAAAATTCCATCAGATTTTCTTCTTCATATCGTACAAGTCAATCAATCTCATTTTGTGCACTTTTCTGTTGACTTTTACGGGATCCATAAAGGAGGCTACAAAGTGATACCATCCATTCATTTTGTGGCTTAGTGTCTTCTACGGAATTTTTTATCAATCCAGTGTCACAAGTGCGTCGACATTGATTCCATCTCTAGTGATAGCCCTTAAGATCTCCTTAGCTATTTCATCATCATCATCATTGGAACCTCCTTTAGATTAAGCAACCCGTACAAATCGTTTACTGATTCCAAAAACAGGGGAACTAATTTGACTCTACAAAGCAACACACCCTTATTTGACCCACACCTTATATTTGCCTAGGACTCACTCACGATAGACAGGTTGAATGTTAGTGGTGTGTAGTAAAAAATTCTCACCCTACAATCTAGATACTTTGATCGATGGGGATTTGCCTCAAGTACACTTTCCGGAAAAGGCATGGATATTTTGTAAGTTTGTGCGAGAACTCGTACCTCCTCAGATAAAAAATTCTGGTCTAGAAAATTGTTACCCTGTCCACTACCCGAGGATAATAAGGATTCCTTACGTGGCCTCTCCAATGGAGTGCTTGGTGCCATGTCCTAAAATCCCATACAATAATTTTGTCAAACACCTTGCTAACTAAGCTAATGATTTGAAAACATGAACAAATAATATTCCATCACATTTAATCTAACTAACACAATTCATCACACTTAATCTAACTAACACAATTCATCACACATTTTGGATAAATGAATCAAGATAATTCAGATTGTCAATACAAGAATATTAAGTCATTACAAAGGACCCCAATTCTAAATTATGGAAAGTTAAAAATCAAACTTCTTGTTTGCGAACGTGAAAGAAATTTACGCTTCCAGAGCACTAACATTACATTACCTTATTGCTTGTGTCTCATTCGAAGAGATTGGATTGTGGATGAATTGTGGGTAAGAAAGTTGAAGATATTAGCTTTTGAATTCAAAATATGAAAGAAGCAAGGAAATGGGTATCTTTAAATCTAAAATTTACATCCAGCACCAGTAAGAAGCAGTTTCAACCGGTGCTGGTACTAAAGCAATGTAGCTATCTAACGCTACCTTAAATGCCAATTTTATCATATAATTTTGGACCAAGAGAAAACGTACGTAGCTTACCAAAATATACTAATTCTAAGTACATAGCACCGATAACTGCAACTGGTGGTGCCAAAGGCGTAAGGTAGCTGCCTAACATTGATTTAAATGTCATTTTAGCATATAATTTTAGACCCAGAGCAAACGTACATAGTAAACCAAAATATACTAATTCTAAGAATGTAGCACTGGTAATTGCAACCGGTGGTGCCAGAGGTGTAAGGAAGCTTCCCGACGCTACTTTAATGTCATTTCAACATATGATTTTGGACCAAGTATGTGGCACTGGTTGCTCGAACTGGTACCAATGATAGTCTATACCAGTGCCTTTGAATAATAGAGCAACATCTCTATTTTCTGGCACTGGTTGGATCACATGTTCACCCACTGCCAAGAAAGGAAAAATCACCCATATGTGGCTGGTTTAAGGGCTAAACTGATGATAAATTTGTTAGTCAACAAGCAATAGAAACCCTCTATAAATCCACGTTGTAGATCATATCATTCATAACAACATGATATATTGGATTACAACTGGCATGACAGATATACAAAACCAAAACGACCACACAAACAAAATGCCTTCTTTATCTTTTCCATTACAAAACAATGTCACCCCCACAATTTGACCATTCTCGTCTACCCATAATCTATCACCATGTGAGCGTCTACCAACAAATACTCCACCAACATCTTCCGTCGTCGAAAAGATAGATGGAAACTCTGCACTTTCAGTTGTGATGAACAAATCAATCTCCTATTTGAAATAGAACTTCTTTCCATGCAACACAACATGCCACTTCTCATATCTAGGGTCCTAGATGTAAAAAAACTTGGCAATCTTGAGCGACTACGATAAACTTGTCATCCACGTATGCCACTCGCTTCAAGTCCACCAATGTAAAACCCATAGGTTTCCCGGATCGAATGCCCATGCTATTGTTCACCCATCTGCACTTGAATACAAAAAATTTAAAGCCAAAGTAATCCAACACCAAAATATCCTCAATCACCCCATAAAATAGCATAACTGCAATAATAGTATTTTTGTATTTTATTCTAGACTCTCACATCGATTCAGATTCAATAGATATGCCATAGTTTTTTTTTGTCATGCTCTTGTTATTCTTATCCAATGTTACAATAAAAAAATCCATTGATGCCATACCCTTGGTATCTTCTAATTGTGGAGTTAGGCATCCTAGCAAGCGCAAAAAGTTTTCCTGACATACCGCCGACATTGAAACGATTATAAAACAAATTCCCAAAAATTGAACAATGCTCCACATGGATTTTATTTTATGCCTAGTCGGGATTGAGTTCCCCAAAATAGGAAACATGTTCCTGAACATAAAAAGTTATCTCGCTATAGTTCCGCAAATCACACAAGTGTACTTTCATCAGCTCAGCATTGAAGGGTGTATAAAGTGTACCTTTTAAGCTTGGAGTCCCATCCTTTCTACCACTATGCGCTGGTTCTAGAACTCCAACAACTCCCTTTCTAACCAAATTAGAGTTTTAGTACTCAATGACCACCTCGGTGACTTACCTTTGAACAATACTAGTATCCATGCAGCTACGATTGTGAACATAAACCTTGAAAACCCCCATGTGCCTCTCGAACGGGTATATCCAGTGCATTCCAACAGGACCATATATTTATATTTCCCTAACCAAATGGACCACTAGGTAGACCATGATGTCAAAGAAAGAAGAGGAGACATACTTCTCCAACTGACATAACACCACATGATTCACACTTCGTGGGGTCATTACTCTGTGGGAAAATTAGTCTATGGAATTCTTCAGAAAGATAGAAATTGATAATTATGGTCTTGCTCTTACTACTGAACTACCAAGGGGTAGATAGTGGCAAGTTTGAGGGTGTCCACATAGATGCTAAGAATTTAATGGTTAACAATGTAAAGCTACAATTGGTTCGTCAATCCGATCACGTGTTAGGAATAGCTACTGTTGCAAACAAGGTTTTAGGGGGTTTATCCATCAACTACAAGCATACAAGAACAAGATTGTAAACTGTATAAAGCTAGCACTTGGGGATATTTGTGTTACATGAACGGGATTATATTTAGATCCAAGATTCCATCAAATACAACATGTATAAATCTATCTTAATACAAGATGTCAACACTTCCCCTTGTTTTTCACACAAAGGTGTTCTCATTTTCTTTTATCAACACCACCTCCGTAATTAGGGAAGTGCGAAAACAACCCTACCTACTGTGGAGTTCTACTCATTCCCTGTAAAGAATTACCTCCTGGGTACTCCACTATGAATGATTCTCCCTATGCCTATAGAGGAAAAGGGATTGGCACCTCATGGTGACTCTAGGTTTGCGATGACAAGGGTCAAATTATTCCAACCCTAGTTACTACTAACTATTTTATCCCACCCATCGGACTATGTCCAGTCAAACTAGCTTACGATCATCGGAGTGATGCCACGACCCACATGCATACACCTCCATGGTAGCAAACTTCTCACTCACCCTAATACCCGAGCGACACTCCTAAGGGGACAAAAATAGGGCACCATACATGAAAGTAGACTAAGGTGTATGCCAACGTAGTATAACAATCATGCATTTAACAAGAATGTGATACACAAGTCAAACATGACATTTATGAGCATTAAAGGATGGGAAGATCTTAGAATCACAAAAAATAACTACCAAGTCATAAATACAAGTATAATTCCCAAGCTAAATAAATTACTACTCCCCAAGCATTGAACCTAAGAGAGAATTAAATTAAGAGAGAAGGGTTAGCCCCTTTTTCTCTCTACCTACTCTTAGGAAAAACTAGGAGAATGAATAACCAACTATCAAAAACTTAAACCCCATTAGGCATATTTCCCTATATATAATAGATAGGAATTACGCCTTGAAAGAGGTCCACAAAAAGGTAACTAAACCCTAGCAGAAAGCCAGGCAAGGGCCTTGCAATAACACATGGCCCGTTCAATAGGGCAAGGGCTATCAGCCGGGTGCATGTCTTTTGGTCTTCTGAGAATTTGAAAGGCATGGGCCGTGCGTTACAATGCGGGCCATCGACTAGGAATGCCTTATGAGAGTTTGAACGATACAAGTCGCGTGATTCCCCACAGGCTGCCAGTTGGAAGCTTGACCTTTTGATGGACACAAGCCGTGGAAAACCTTCCAGGCAGCTAGGTGGGAGTCTATTACTTGGAAACTGATAGAGCATTCGTGCAAATATTCAAGCGATGTGGGATGGTCATAGAAATTTAAACTTCAAGGGACACGGTCTGTGTAATATGGCACAACCCATGCAGAATACTTAGCGGCACGAGACCGTTGAACAACATAGGCCATGTAGTTCATTGGGCCCCGTGCCATTACCCTTTAGCACCACATAGTTTACAAAAGTGTGAAACCCTCTATAAAAATGGTTATATAGGATCATTAAAGGTGGTTTTAATACACCTTCTCTAGCTCCACCTTACATTATCCATCAAAAGAAAGCAGTTCCAAGAATTGCCTTTAAAAACCAATAAAATTGTATTTAATTAGAAACAGTTTCCAAACTCGGAAAATATTTTTTACCTTCTAAAAAAATAGCTCCTGGGAAACCAATCAGTTTCTCGCAGCTGGAAAAACCCAAGATCGCAAAAAAAAAACAATCGCAAAATCTGAACAATAACAATCGCAAGTGCAGTATATGAAAAGCAAAACACCTAGCAATCCCGAAAATAGAACAACATCAATATTTAAAACAATTGCAATACATGAAAAAAAAATACAAACATCTCTGACGGAGGCTTTCGATAGCGATGAGGCGGAAGCATTTGTGCTCACGGCAGACGGATTTGGCTTCACAGCAAACACTTTCACGACGAGCGGTGAACGATCTATCTCCACCTTCTAGCTTCAGAATAAACGATTTAATCTTCACCATTTTGGCTTCACGACGAATGATCGATCTTTACCATTTTGGCTTTCGATGAATGG